>PVKE010000891.1:0-118001 GCA_004027555.1 Craseonycteris thonglongyai | reverse complement strand
TGGGAACTCCCCAGTTCAGCACGTGGGTCCTGCCTGGGCCGGAGCCGGGATTCGATCCTCGGTCCTCATGGCCTCAAAGCGAGCGCTCAACCCGCTGAGCTGTCCCGGCTTTCCCCCTTTTTTTTTTTTTTTTTTTTTTTAACTACACTTACGTTGGAATCATTTTAGGTTTACAGAAAAGTGGCGAGGTTAGTACAGAGTTTCCCTCTACCCCTCTCCCAGTTTCCCCCACTGTTCACATTGCATTCATGAAAACTAAAAACACAACTTTGGTATATCACTACTAGGATGCTACAGACGCTTTATTCAGATTTCTAGTTTTTCCACAAATGTCCTTTTTCTGTTCCAGGATCCAAACTAGAATCCCACGTTGCATTTAGTGCTTTCCTCTTGAAAGTAATATAATAGCAAGCAAACCTGGTAACTCCCCAGACAAGTGCAGATGTGTTTGATGAGGCCTGGGGGGGGGGGGGGCTGGAGGGCTGGGGGCGTGGCTCCAGTAGGAGGGTCTCTCTCCACTCCAGCCAGGGCAGCTCCATCCAGGGCCGGCTGGGTGGGACTGGGGCAGGGGCCTTGTCAACTCTGCAGGTCCCCGAGGTGGGGAGGCTCGCTAGGGGGAAGAGGCCCTTGTGGGGCCGGGCTGAACTCAGAATTCAGGCCTGTTCACTCACATCGTCAATGTTATAAGAGGGAGAATGAAGGGGGTGCTGATTTAAATGGGTGGGGTGCAGTCTGAGAGCCAGCTCTGATAAATGACATTTAGCTGAGACACCACAGTACAATGAGTTGGTTAAGAGCCTGGGGCACATGTTCTGGGAGAGTTTGGGGAGTCGGAGGACCAGAGTCCCCCTCCTCCCTTGCACACATCCTTCTTCCCTTCTTCATCCTGCATGCCTCAGAAACCCAGGATCCTGAGGGCCTTCTGGCTAGTCTTCCAGCACAACAAGGTGTTCCAGCCTCAGGGCCTTTGCACTGGCCATTCCCTCTGTCTGGAACCCCATGGCCCCATAGCTTTGCCTGGCTGGCTGCTTCTTATCGTGCAGATCTTTGGCTCTTCAGAGAGGTCCTCCCTGGATCCCCCGTCTGATGTCCCTCCTCCTCCTAATCTCTATCACATTCCCCCATTTTATTCGTCAGAACCCTGATCATGATCTGAAGTCATCTTTATGTGCTTACTGTCTACCCTAGACATGGTCTGTCTTGTTCCCTACCACATCCCCAGAGCCCAGTGCGGGGAGTGGAGGTGCATTCCCCGTGCTTACTGGATGAACACTCTCTGTCCCCTCTCTTGTCCTGCCTGGTTATAAGTCCAGTGCCCACTGCCAGGAAACACCAGGGTCCCAGGCAGCCTTCTTAGACAATCAGAAGAAAACCGTGGCCCTGGTCTCCAGCACTCAATATTGTATATACACATTCAGGTGTGGTCTCAGCTTCTCTGCCACCTGGCCTTGTAGTTCTGGTGGGGTCACCTGATTATACAAAGAATTCTGGAAAAATCTGGTCAGCAGACACGTGCCAGGTGTGCAGTGTGGGCTCGGCATACACAGAGGGTTGAGGTGGGCTGTGTGAGCCAGAGATATGCTCCTCAGATGCACTAACTGAAAGTGCCTGTTGCTTTCCTCCAGGGGGTGTGACATCGTGCTCACACATGGACTTGGTCAGCGGCCAGGCATTGGGGTGTGGGGGGAAGTGCAGTTCCCTGTAACTAGAGGACTCGTGAAGAGATGGGCCTTTGAGTGGGATTTTGAGGGGTAAATAGGAGTTCACAAAACCAGTGAGGAAGGAAAGGCTATTTATTCCAGTGCTAAAGGTATTATTTATAAAAATCTCACTCCAAATGAAAAGCAGGTTGGGGGTTCTGGGGTCTTCCCTGGTCAGGCTGTGCAAGTCTGATTGTGGAGAAACCCAGGGGACCCACAGAGCTAAGGCTCTGGAGCCAAATCATTTCTAAAAGAAAAAGCCTGATTTTTTTACACCTAAAGAGAAAGATGTTTCATGTGGCTCATGGGTCGTCTTGTAGGTTTGCTGTGATGTGGAATGGGGACTCATTCAAGAAAGCTTGGCAGGGCCTCTGTGGTCTTCAAACAGCTCTGTACAGCCAGGGAGGAAACTGTTTGGCAGTTTCTTATGAAGTTAAACATACACCTACCCTGTGACCCAGCAGGCCCACTTCTAGGTGTTTACCTAGGAGGGAAGAAAGCATATGTCCACACAAAGATGTATACATGAACGTTCACAGCAACTTTGTGCCTAATAGCCCCAGCCTGGGAACACCCGATATTCATGCCCAGGAGGTTGGATAAACGGATGGAGGTTCATCCACGCAATGGGGCACGGCTCAGCAGCTAACTGTCCCTGCCCGCGCCATCACACGTCATCCTCATGCACGTCATGGTGGGTGAGAGAACGCAGACAAGAAAGGGGCGTACTGTGCGGCTGTTGCTTTGCATGAAGTTCAAGAACAGACGAATCTGTGATATTTACAGAAGGCAGAGCCGTGGCCACCTCTGCGGGGGGAGGTGGGGATCACAGGGGGACCTCTGGGAGGTTGGGAATGCCCTTGATCTTGACGTGAGTGGTGGCGATGTATAAAAAAAGCATCAAGCTGGACGCTGAAGCTTCCTTATGTCAATGTGGTCCCTCGAGAAAATTAAAAGCAGTCCTGGGCACCCCTGATAACACACAGAGCCTCCGGCATCGTCAGGCAGGGCACGATAAGGCTCTCCTCTGACGGGAAGGAGAAACTCAGCTGGCAGCCAGGGTTGTTTTCACTTTCCTGCCTGGCCTGCGGCTGGGCTGTGCAGCCACCACCCCCCTGGCAGGGGGGCCGGCAAGTGAGGCCCAGGGGCAGCTGCACGCCAGCTCCTTGCATGGATCCTCCTGAGGGAGCGCCAAACGGTGGGCACAGCCCTGGCAGCAGACGGCCACTTCCCGGGTCCCCGGATCACCTCCTTAGCTGCAGCCCCTCTGCTTGCACTCCCTCCAGGCAGGGGCCTCAGTTTCCCCATCTGCAAAAGAAGATCAAAGCTCTGTCTTCCAGTGTAGCAACTGAGGCATTTACAGTGTGTTTGAATTCCATGTGTTGACGTTGGAGGCTGTCAGGGAGAATTCAGGACACATGAACGGTGATGAGCCCCTACTTTGTGTTTTTTTTTAAATATAAAATACAGCTAGCAGAAGGAAACCCAAACTTGTCCAAATATGTTCATCTGAGAAGAGAGAAAAGTGCGAAATTTATATCACAACAAATTGTTACCATGGTTTTTCCCAGAAGAGTGGATTCAAGAAAAGGAGAAAGGGGGAAGCCGGGATGGCTTGGTGGGTTGGGCGCTTGCTTTGCTGCACCGGGGACTGAGGATCGAATCCCGGCCCCGGCCTGTGCAGACCCATGTGCTGAACTGGGAGCTCCCCCAGTTCAGTTCTCTCTCTGTCTCTGTATCTCTCTCTCTCTCTGTCAAAAACAATAAATAAATAAATAAATAAAAGGAGAAAACTAGCACCTTCATACCCCTCCCTTTGTCCTGGGTGGTGTGTTTCAGCACTCAGGGGTAGCAATTTTGTGGTTTTAAAGAAGAAAATTAATAAAACGAGAGAACAAAGCACTTTGAGAACTCCTTACTGCTGTCCCCAGGCCCCGCAGGTAGGAACCCCCCGGGAGGTCTGTTGTAAGGCAGGCGTCCGCTGCGTGTCCAGGAAACACCAAAGGTGCCTCCTCCGGAGGGCGGCAGTGCAGCGTGCCCACCGGTCTGCGCTTCAGGAGGGGCCCTCGGAACTGGCATGGTTATCCCGGTTAAAGATGAGGACACGGGCCCACATGCTCACCATCAGGCAGGATCAGCATGAGCTCTCTTATCCCCAAAGCCCCTCCTGGAAGCTCCCATTTTACAGATGGATCAGCTGAGGCTGAGGGACATGACTAGGCTTAGCCAAGGTGAGGGTCAGTGGCAGGGGGTAGGGTGGGGTGGGGGGGTCTGAGGTTCTTTTTGTTCCCCTGGGAGAAGCTGGTACAAGAGAAGCCGTGGCCTCACCCTTCCAGACCCTTCTTTCTTGCCCCGAAGCCCGATTCCTCTAAGACCCTCCGCCTGGGGGAGTCCTGGCCTGGAATTTGGATGGTGGCCCTTTGGCAGTCGGGACGAAGGGGTTGGGCAGTTGCCAGCCTGCCCCTGCCACCCCAGTGGGCCGGAGGTCATCTCTTGTTTCTCTGCTGGGACAATGGGCGGGGGCGGGGGGTCAGCTAATCCTCCGGCAAACAGGTAACCAGGGTGCCAGGTGAACACTAGCCCTCTGGGCTGCCCAGACACATGGTCCACTCTCCCCTCCCAGCTCCTCAGCCCTAAACCTCACTTGTGGACCAACGACTCTGCTGAGGGAGGGAAAGGAAGCCCCCTAGGGAGTCAGGTGGAAATTGCATAGGTGTGTTCAGCCCTTTGGGCCTCAGTCTCCTCATCCGGAAAAGGGGCTGGCAAGCTTGACCTTACAGGGTCCTTATGCGCATTAGCTACAACCCCAGAGAAGGTTATGGTCATGCCCAGGGTTCTGGAGCAGACAGAGCTCCACCCAGCCCTACGCTTCCCAGTCACGTGAGCTTGGGGACAAGCCTCCTGGTATTTTCCCATGTAGAAGACAACCCCTACTTTTCTAACCCAACATTAAGAAATCAATACACAAGTTACTCCTGGGTAAGGTGACCAGATTGTAACATGGGTAAAGCGGGACACCATTGACCGGGGGGGAGGGGGTTCTTGATGAAAAATTGGGTCTATCTCCCGCCAGTTCCCTAGCTTGTCGTGCATTCTTTCCAAACATCGGGACTTTTTTAAAACGCTGCGGGACTCGGGACAAATTGTTAAAAATCGGGACTGTCCCGCCCAAAGCGGGACGTCTGGTCACCTTACTCCTGGGTCTAAGACGACCCCCAATTTTTGGTCTAGCAACTTTAGGCGGAAGTACTGTCTTATACACGGAAAAATACGGTAAATGCCCTTCTATCGGTTCAGCTCACGACGGGCAGATGCTTACTGAGCAGTGTGCCAGGCACTGTGCGTGGGCTCTCGGCCTCAGCTCCTCCATCTGCTGCACAGGAGTGAGGGTCATCATGGGCTTGTTGGGAGGAGTTCCTATCATTTTACCCGGGAAGCCGGAAAGCAGCCCCTGGACAGAGAGGGCTTGGTGTGCGGTGCCCGGAGCGGTGGCTGGGTGACCACTGGGGCAGGGGACAGGGGCTGGGCCAGCACTGCTGTCCAAGTTGGGTCTCTGCTCCCTCGCTGGTCTGGATTTCGAAACCCTTTGCTCAGGTTGGCCAAGACTCCCTCCTCCTCGGCTCCCATCCCTCTCCTGCTGGGCGGGAAACCACAGGGCCCCCCAGGACTTGCCGACACCACGACACGGACTCTAAGACGGGAGCCAAGACAGTAGAAATCCGAGTGGCTGACTGCTGGAGGCCTACTGTGTGCCCACACGGCGCCTTCACCCTCACATTCAGTATTTTATTTCACCCATCGGTCATCTCGGGCAGATGAGGAAACTGAAGGCAGAGAAACCACAGAACTTGTCCCAGATCACACGGGGAGCAGCAGCTTCGAAACCAAACTGAGCAAAGCCCTCCACCCCCAAATGTAAACAAAATTTTTTTTTTAAGATTTATTTTATTGTTTTTGACAGAGACAGAGAGAGACAGAGAGAGACAGAGAGAAGGGGGAGGGCCCAGAGCAGTCTCCATAGTTGTACATCAGCAGTTTTCGACATGGTCTCATTCCACACCGGTGGGCAGGGGTGCGCAGGGCACGAACCGGGCCGGGGGCTCCCACATGGGAGGGACGCCCCCTCGAGCCAGGGGCTGAAACAGGGGTGGGGGTGGGGCGAGAACTGAACTGGGGGTCTCCCACTTGGGAAGTACATCTCAGTTCAGCATATGGGTCTGCATGGGCTGGGGCTGGGATTCGATCCCTGGTCCCTGGGGCTGCAAAGGGAGTTCTCAACCCTCTGAGCCATCCCAGCTTCCCCACCCCCAAATTTCTGATCTTCTTCACTGTAGGAATATAAAGTATCAGCAAGAACCCCTATGTATACTAATTTGTTAAGTTACATACATGTGCCGTATTAGTGTCCTAGGGCTACTGTAATGAGTTTCTCCCAAACGCGGTGGTTTAGAACAACAGACATTTATTCTTTATAGTTTTGGAGTGCAGAAGTCTGAAACTGAGGTTTGGGCAGGGCTGGTTCCTTCTGGAGGCTCTAGGGGAGGACTGGCTCCCTGCCTCTTCTAGCTCCCGGGCCTGCCAGCGATCCTGGGTGTTCCCTGGGTCCTAGACACCTCGTTCCAGCCTCTCCCTCCATCTCCATGTGGCCTTCTCTTTTATAAAGACACTTGTCATTGGTGTGAGGCCCACCCTAATCCAGGATGATCTTATCTTGAGACCCTTAATGACATTTGCAAAGACCCTATTTTCACATAGGTTTGCCCTCACAGGTTTCCGGAGGGAGGTGGGGTTAGGGTGTGGACATATCTCTATAGGTAAGGTGACCAGATTTTAACATTGGTAACCATTGACGGGGGGGGGGGGGGGGGGGGGTTCTTGATTAAAAATTGGGTCCATCTCCTGCCATTCCCTAGCTTGTCATGCATTCTTTCCAAAAATCGGGACTTTTTTAAAACACCGTGGGACGCGGGACAAATTGTTAAAAATCGGGACTGTCCCGTCAAAAGTGGGACATCTGGTCACCCTACTGTAGGGTCACTCTGCAACCACTACATGTGACATACAGATAAATGCTGGAAGGAATCAGAGGACACTGTCTGAAAAATGACTGTAGGGATATGAATAATAGTCATATCTTAGCGTAGGACCCCGCTCTAGCACAGAGTAGGCACTCAAAACAACACACGCATAGATTACATAGATGAAATGTTCAGCCTCAGAGAAAAAGATCAGAGGGTTTTGTTGTGCCCATTTTAGAAGTTTTAGCAAACGGTGCAGGTTAGGCTACACCTGGGGCCCCTTCTCTCGACTTTGTTGAGAAACACCTTTAGTCTCGTTTGCTGTTTGGCAAACAGCCACTGTCCCTGCGGCTGCTTCAGGTCCGTGCAAGCCCCACCTGTGACACTTTACCTGCACACCGGGCTCTTGTTTGTTTCCCAAGCCTCAGGTCTTGACTCCAGCCTGCCCGGGACCCCTGCTGCCACCTCTGGGCTGTTGAGATGGATTTTGTGAAAGCACTCACTCTGTTCACCCCCAGCTCCAGGAGAGCTCGCCTGAGCCTGGCCCCTTCCTTACCTCGTCCTCTTGCCTAGAAACGAGCCAGACACAAGCGTTGGGTGGATCGCTTGGTTGAAACCTCTCCCTCCTCCCCCACTCTCCCCTCTTCCCTTCGTTTCAGCCCCAGGGCCCCCTTTTGGTTCCTGGAATTGAAATCATGTTTCTGCCTCAGGGCCTTTGCCAGGCTGTCCCCTCTGCCTGGAATGCCCGTATCTTAGCAAAATGCCACAGGCTTGCCCTGCCTTCCCACCCACCACCGACTACCCTGCCCCTCTACTAACGTTCTCCTCCTGCCACACCCGCATCTGTGTGGGTCTCTCCGGGCTTTGTCCCACCTCATTTGTTTGCTACTCTTGACAGCAAGGGTATCATTTTGCTCCCAGCTGCAGTCCCTGGCCAGTCCCCGCTGCTCAATCAGTAATGTGTTCCCTGTACGATGACATTGTTCTCTCTCTCTCTAAGGCCACTGCTTTCGCTTCTTGTGAACCGGTGGGCTTCAGAGGGTGGAGAATCCCCTCTGAGTGTAGGTAAAACAGGGTCCCCATTCAGCATTTTCCTGGGAGCAGGCTCCCAGTGTGTCCATCAGATAGATTCTCAATGGGGGTGGCACTTCCCAAGGCCTGAGAACCACCATTACTGAAAACACTGCCGAAACCATCACCCGCCCTCGCTGTCACTCTTTCCTTGTCATTTCATCCAACTTGTCATCTTTTTTTAAAGACTTATTTTATTGTTTTTGACAGAGACAGAGAGAAGGGGGAGGGCCCAGAGCAGTCTCCATAGTTGTACGTCATCAGTTTTCGACATGGTTTCACTCCACACAGGTGGGCAGGGGCTGCGCAGGGCGGGAACTGGGCCTCCTGCAAGGGAAGCTCACCCCAGTTCAGCATATGGGCCGGGATTCAATCCTGGATCCCCGGGGCTGCAAAGCGAGCACTTAACTCTCACTGAGCCATCCCGGCTTCCCCGCCTGATTTGTTATTAAGCAGAGCCCAGGCGATTTGTGTGGGTCCAGGGTGTCCTGGATTTGGATCTCAAGGCACCAGGCATATACCATTCGCGCCTCATCGGTGCTGGCTCCACAGAGGGAGGACATCAGATCCGCTTTAGCAGCTCTGTCTGTGGGACCCTGGGCTGGTGAGGTCCCCTGTCTGAGCCCCGCTTCCCTAGTCTTTGCAGTGGTGCGATAAGACCCGCCCTGGAAACCTGACGGAACAACAGGACCCAAGGCAGGAATGAGGCCGGCAGCTTTGCACGCCTTGTCCTGCCCCTACCCCTCTGCTAATCGCATCAGTGTGTAGGGAGGGGTGCCCGTATCAGTACATTTGAAAAGCGCCCCGGGCATAGAACAGAAAAGTATTTGGTGATAAAAAGGAAGGAAGTACTGACCTGCTACAACACGGGCCAACCCCCTCCGGCATGCTGCGAAAGAAGCCAGAAAAAGAACACGGAGTGCAGGGTTCCATTGATGTGAAGCGTTGAAGCAGGCAAATCCAAAGAGACAGGAAGTAGATGGTGGGGGGGGGGCTGTAAGTGGGTACAGGGTGTCTTTTTGGGGTGATGAAAATGTTCCCAAATTGTGGTAATGGTTGTACAGCTCTGTGAATATACTAAAACCACTTGAAATGGGTGCAGTGCATGGTATGTGGTTTATATCTCAATAGAGCTGTTATTAAAAAAAAAAAATTTTTTTCCGTATGTGAAGAACTTTTCACCCCAACTGCGAACCACAGAGCTGGATGATGAGCAAGGAGGTCCCGCCCCACCCCCCACCCCCACCCCCGGGCAGGCCCCCAGCGGCAGAGGAAGATGGTGGACACAGGGTAGCTCAAAGTGTGGCCTGGGGCCCCTCCCACCGTCTTATTAACGTGCAGGTTCCAGGCTCTCCCACTGAATTCCATGTTGTGGCAAACGGGGGCTGGGAATGCAGGTCTTAACAAACCTCCCAGTGTAACTAAACCCCCTGGTTTAAGACAGTGGTGTGTGTCTGAGGGGCACAGATGCCCTTGGACAAGCCGCTGATGTCAGGGACCCTCTGCCCAGAGTAGGCACAGTGCTGACATGGCAGGGGGTCAAGGACCCCTGGGGACACCAGCCATGCCCAGTGAACAGCTCGCTTGGAGCCGGATGTAACGGGTGAGAAAGCAGCTGGGTGATAAGGAAGCACAAGGAATCGAAGGGGAATAAACAAGTTAAAACTGTCCCCCTGCAAAGGACAATTGATTAACTTGCTCAGTTCCCAGTCAGAGGCCCCGGACCTTCCTGAGCGCCGTGAGGGCCTGGAATGGAATGCAGTGCGCCTTTGGGAAGGGCGGGCGGCCTTTGCGTTGTGGGTCGTTTTGTGATTCTTTTGGGCTCGTCCTGGCCTTGCTGACCTGCTCTTGTCCAGTAAAGGATCCTCATGGCATGTAGAGCTACCACTAATGGGCCTGTTTTGAGAATGTTCTAGATGGCTTTAAGCAGCGGTTCTCACACGACTCACAGCATAGTATCATCTGGAGCCTGTCAGAAATGCAGCCTCTGGGTCCTCCCGGACCCCCCCACCCCAACACCCCCAGGATCAGGAACTCTGGGGGTGGGCCCTGCACAGACTGTTCTAACAAGCCCCTCAGGATGCTACAGCCACTGGCCATAGCTCAATGCTGACATGGGCTTTGCCTCTCACTAGCTGTGTCACCTGGACATGGTTCTTAACCGATCTGGCCCCAGGTTTCTCTTCTGTAAGGTGGGCGTAATACCTAGACCCCCTTGTAGTACGTTTTCAAGGATTAAGTGAACTAACATTGGTGCTGTGCTGGAAACCGTCCCTGGCATCCCGCTAGCACTCAATAAATAGTTGTAAAATTAGCAAAGAAGGCTCTGCCTGGCCTAAGGGAGGCTGACACCCATGTTGCCTGACACATCGGTGCCATGTGATTGCTGTGCACACACAGAAAGGCTTCTGCTGCCTTCTATGCCCTGGTCGAAAGCAGAACTCAAGTCTGAGAGGCTTCGAGGTATGTGAGTGGGATGTGAGGGGGCAGGGCTGTTCCCCCAGGGCATTCGGAGAAAGGGGGTGACTGGCCCTCATCTCTGGAGAAGTAAGGCCCCACAGGACTGGGTCCCTGGCTCTCACGGAGCCTATAGCCCGGTTTCTACCTCTCTCTGGTTCCACTTTCAATTTCTTGGAAAGTACTACCCTTCCCTGCTTTGGGCCCCTCCCCTCAGCCCCCACCCAGGATCTGCACACTAGAAGCGCCAGGTATATTGAGCCCCATGTAGGGCTGGCAGATAAGAAAGGCCCCTTGTATCTGCCAAGATCAAAACCACACATAACCAGGGCTGGGCAGTTCCACCCCTGGGAGGCATCTTGCAAACATGCTCACAGGAGCACAACAGTACCCGAGTGCAAGGCAACTTGGCACAGCAATGCCGTGGTCATAAAGTATTGGAAAACCCATGTGCCCAGGCGTCTGGCCGTGGCGAGGCAAATTACGGTACCTCCAGCCCCGTCGGCCAGGTTTTTATGTGCTGAGAGGGAGACAAAGTGCAGGGTGATAAAAGCCAGCGCAGGTCTGGATGTAGACTGTGCTCCCATTTGTGTGAGAGAAACCAGTACGATTTCCACGTGCAGCGTGTCGGTTTGGAGAGGCACTGAATTGATCACAGTGGTGGGTGGCCTCCAGGGTGAGAAGGAAGCTGATGGTTTTTTGTTGTTTGTTTGTTTTTATGCAAAGCCTTTGGATGCATTGAGTTTTTGTTTGAATCATCATGTACATGCATTATTGTTGTTTTTCTTGTAAGGAAGAACGTACAAAAGCTTTCTTTCCTAAACTAGCTTGCTGGAGGGGCTACCATTCTAGTGTCCATGAGATTTCTTTCTCTAGGGTCCTCAAGGTGGGGGCAGGGAATCTCAGTGGGAATGTGGGAGTTTCCAGATAAATCTTGTTAGAGGTATAAACCTTGTTAGAGGTTGCCTGATAAATCCTGTTACTTTTGTGTTTGCGAGGGTCTGCAGGAGGCCCCTTTCCTCTGCGATCTTAAAATTCTTCCTCTCTCAACACTTCATAGGAATGCACTTTACTGCTTGTGGGTTATACCATGATGAAAAAGATATCACACACACACACAGATGATTATTTTGGGTGCTCCACAATACATGAAATAACAGAGAAAGAAATCCAGAATGGTCTCAAGAGGGACTCAGAATGATTAATGAACCATCTCCCGGGCTTGGCCACCCACAGTGCCCTGGGCACTCAGCCTTCCTCTCCCCGCACCCCATCCCCTCTCAATCGCCCTCACACCCCCATCCCCCCTTCCCACCAGGTGCTGGGGGGATGGGAGCTGCATTCACCCCGGCCAGCCTTCTTTTCTCAGGAAATTCGTGTGGGCCTGGAGACAAAGCCATCAGCTTTGTTGTTTGGCCCCCAGGAAGGGGGGAGGGGAGATTTTTCTTAGAAGTTCCCAGAAGTGGGATTACTGCTTCAAAGGCAGTGCATAGTTTAAGGCTGCTGCTAACTGCCCTGCCACCTTCTCGGAAGGGCCCTGACACTCCCCCCTTTGCTCAGCGAGGTCCCAGATGGAGCTGATTCTGCGGCAGGGCCCGCCCTTCTGCTCTTCCCCCTCACTTGCTGTTGGTGACCCCTGGGCCCTTCTGTGAGTGGCCTCTGCCCTGGGCACCATCTCCCAGCCCTTGGCTGCCCCCCACTGCCTTGCTCTCTTCCTGTATCTTCTCACAGTGTTCCTGGTCCTCCAGGGCCAAGGAGCTGAGTGGTGCAAAGTGTGGGTGTGAGGTCAGAATTAGTTCTGCACTGACTTGCTGTGTGGCTGTGGGCCTCTACTTAACCTCTCTGTGCCTTGTTCACCTTGGGTTGTTTGTGAGGATGAAATGAGCATATAAGTGGAGCCCTGAGAATTCTCCATGCGTAGTAAGTATTCAGTAACCGCCTACCTGATGTCCACAGGGTCACCCACTCCCCTAATGTTTGTCCATGGTCCATCGGTGTTGCTGGGGAGCTGAAGTCACCCCAGCGGCTCTGGTCCTGCGGCCGAGGCCTAACAGACTCAGGTTGGCAGGCCTGCCCTTCAGTCTGAGTCAGGAGCCTGGGGCTTGGTCCCGTGTCCGAGCCTGCTATGTGGATGTGGCCTGCCTGGGAATCAAGTGGGGGTCAGGGACCCTACCATCCCCCACCCTGTGACAGACAGGGAACCCACTCTGCCCTGCCCCTCAATTTGACTTCATCTGTTAGCCCCTCAAAAGCTACGCTGCTGGAGACATGGAGCCTTAGCCCCCCGCCACAGCTCCGTGCAGGTCACACTGGGGTTTTGAGAGTGGCAGCTGGGGAAGCCGAGGAAGCTCCTGGGAGCTGAGGTTCGACACGCCTGGGTTTGAATCCTTGCTGTGCCTTGTAGCTGCTTTGTGACCTTGGCCTTAGTTTCCTCAGCTGTAAAATGGGTGTCACCCCTCTCCAGGCAGGCCTCCGTGAATGGCACCTGGCACGTTTGGGACTGTCATTGTCATCATCTCAGACCCAGGACCAGCCGAGTCCTGGCTCCCTGCAGGTGCCCTCGGCCCAGGTGAGGTCCTCAGGGGCCACAGGAGCCTGGCAATGGGCATCCTGTTTCCTTGGCAGGGGCAGGGAAGTTTCCAGGGCAGCTGGCATTACTCCCTGGGGTGTCTGTGCTCCTGCAGATAGTTCAGAGCCTGCTCCTGGTGCCATCTCAGTTCCCAGAGAGCAGCCGGGAGCCTCAGCCGCTTGTGCAAGAGCTTCAGTGACCTCTGACCTTGAAGCACCGATGGCCTGGTGTTAGGATTTCAGGGACCAGTAGACTTGATGGGTAGAGTGAAGTACCAACTTTAGAAATTGACCAAGTCGGAGTTTTAAAGAAACCCACTAACGTCTGCAGTTTCCATCCCTTCCTAAAAGGAAGGATATTTAGAGCGCCCACACGTGCCTAGCCCCGAGAGAGGGGTCATTTCAGTGACGGCACTTGAGCAGGGTCAGGTGTGGTCTCACGCCCTGGATCGGATTGTGACCGTCAGTTTGCTGTCTTTCCTTTAATGAGCTTTTACTGAGCACCTACTGCTGCTCGGCTGGCCATGTGACCCAGCTCAAGGAAGCAGGTGGTTAGTATGATGACGACACTTACCTCCACTTTAGGAACAAGGGAGACTGAGGTCCAGAAAGCTTAAATCCTTTATGGGAGGCACCCAGCCAGCAGACAGAGCCAGGACCCCAGCCCCGGTCTCCCCCACTTCCGATCAGCTTGATGGCTGGCAGGGTTTCCTGGTGGGTGGGGGCAGTGAGCACTGGCCTTTGGGGATTGAGGGGTTTACAGGGAGAGGCATGTGTGTAAGGCCTTGCATGTGCATGTATGTGCCTGTGTATATGTGCCTACTGTGTGCACCTCCATGTGCCTACTTGTCTGTGCGTGTGTGTGTGTATGAGTTTTGCTTTCATATTCAGTGTTGCTCAGGAGCCCCAATTCCCGTAAACCTCATGGTCTAGTTTCCAGCAGACACTGCATAGCTGTGGCGGTGGGCACGCGGTGTGACCTCAGCTGAGTCTGAACCTGTGGCTTTCCCTCAGTCCTCTGGCTGCAGGCTGTAGAGGGGATGCAGATGAAGGCAGAGCGTCCGGCCCCACTGCAGGGCCTGTAGCATCTGTGGCTTGAAGCTGACCACAGGAGCCTGAGAGAAGTCATGCACAACCGGGGCCGGCAAGGGCAGAGCCGCCTCAGGAAATGTGGGTGCATCTTGGGGACCCGTCTCAGGGCTCACCAGGGCCCAGCTGGCCAGAGAGAAAGATTCTGAAGGAATCCACCCAGAGCACATCCAGCTGTGTGGGCCTGGGCCTCTGTTTCCCCTTCTGTCAAACCAGTGGGGATGGCCTCTGGGCCGGGAGCAGGGCTAGCCTGCATGCCGGCAGCCATAAATGGGCCCGTCAGCTGAGACCTTGGAGACTGGGCCATGATGGGCCGGTCCTATGGTGGGCCCAGCCTTTTCATACGTACACCGCTGCAGGCTTCCCTGAGTTAGCATGGAGGTCTGAGCACAGAGCTATCAGAGAGCAGTCGCTTCCCCACGCTGTTTCTGTTCCACTTGTAAATAACACTGGCTCGCCGTTGTTGACATTTTTTTAAAGATTTATTTTATTGGTTTTTGACACAGAGACAGACAGAGACAGAGACAGAGAGAAGGGGGAGGGCCCAGAGCAGTCTCCATAGTTGACAGCATTAGTTTTCCATATAGTTTCACTCCACAGGCGGGCACAGGGCTGCGCAGGGCAGGAACTGGGCCGGGAGCCTCCCGCATAGGCCCCGGCAAGAACTGAGCTGGGGGCACACCCCAGTTCAGCACATGGGTTCTCATGGGCCGGGATTCGATCCCTGGTCTCCGGGGCTGCAAAGCGAGCGCTTAACCCGCTGAGCCATCCCGGCTTCCCCTGTTGTTGACATTTCTTATGTTCCAGGAGCTAAACGAATGAACGAGGGCTCCTTCTGTAATCTCGCAACCACCCCCATGTGGTTGGCACTTACATTTTCAATCCCATTTTGCAAATGAAGAAAGTGAGTCCTGTGAAGGACCTTGCTCAGGGCCACATGCTAGGAGGCGGCTGAGTTGGAATTCAAATCAAGCAGGTGCTGTCTTTAGAGCTGCTCCCCCTACACTGGCCTTCAGAGGCATCCCTAGAGGGCGGGGAGAGGCCCTCTGGCAGGAGGCACAGAGCCAGGGAAGACGTGGAGGTGGGACAGAACATGGCACGTCAAGGGACGGAGTGGGAGGAGCTCTGTGTCTTGAGGAGCAGTGTGAGGTCAGGAGAAGCAGGAGGCACTAGGGGTGCAGAGCTCCCGGGGTGTTGGTGTGAGCGCGACAGGAGGTCCAGGGAGAGGCTCTGACCTCGCTCAAATCCTCCTGGTCTCAGTCAAGGGCACCTGTTTCTGCCCGACTGCTCAGACCCCAAACTGGGGGCATCATCCTTGACTCTTCTTGGTCACCCCCTATCAGGCCACCGGGTTGGGGGAGGGGCTGAAACCAGCCACGTGTCCGCATCCCTCAGACTCCGCCCTGCTCCAGGCCTCAGCCGTCTGCAGTTACTGTAGTTGCGGCCTCTGGGCTGGCCTTCCTGCTTCTCTGCCCCCACGGGCCATTTTCCACGCGGCAGCCAGGAGCTGCTTCCCAATATGAAAATCAGAGCATCTATCTACCTATCATCTATCTATCCGCTATCTATCACCCCATCTAGCTATCATCTATATTTCTGTCATCTGTGTGTGTGTGTATCCTTCTCCCCACCATCCCCCCTTCCCGGAGAATCCCTGTTGCATTGAGAACAAAGCTCAAATCTCTGGCCTGATGAGCCCTGCCCTCTACCTCTGGACCTCACCCCTACTATCCCTTCACTCACTACACCCACCCACACTAGGCCTTCTGTTCCTCAAATGCACAAGGTGACTCCCACCCCAGGGCCTTTGCATCTGCTGCTCCCTTTGCCTGGAGGGCCCTTCCCTGATCACTGGCTCCTCCTCCTCACTCAGGTCTCAGACTAAGCGTTTCCAGCTGTCAGAACGTTTTTGCATAAAGACCCGGTCTCCACCCTTCCTGGTTTATTTCCTTCATGTGCATACACATCACCCAAAATAGTCTCTTTCTCTCTCTGTCTCACCCCTTGCCAAATTATAAACTTCATGAAATCAGGATCCTTGTCATCTTTGTTCACTAGTGAATCCCAGTGTCTGGGACGCAACAGGCAGTTGGTTAATGCTTGTTGAATGAAGAAATGAATAAAAAAGATGAGACTCAGTCTTTCTGTCTGTAAAGTGGGGCTACATCAAACCTCCCTGGCAGAGTGGTGGTGTGGTGCAGCCAGGGTTCTTCTCTTCTCATCCAAGGGCTCCCCGGCCAACCCCTCCCGGTGCCTGGTTCCCTCCAGCTCCCTCCAGTCCCCTGTCCTGGTGCCTGGGCACAAGGACCATCCTGCAAGCTCCCAGGCTGCCCCTGCCCAGACCCTCTGTAGCGGGCCTCTGCCCATGGGCCCCTGAGGACAGCGGGGAGGTTGGCACCCAGAGCCCAGCCCCAGGCTCCTGCAAACTCCGCCTTGCAGCCCAGCCTGGGGCACCCCGCTGCCGCCATGTCCAGCCTTTTGTTAAGAACCTCTGGGGCTGACTCACACTTCCTCTGTCCCCAGCTGGGTTCACTCAAGAGTGTGTTTTGCAAAGCTGAGGTTTTGGAGTCTTCCGAAGGGCAGAACCTGGGCAGCAATGCTGTGTGTGCCTCAGTGAGCCTCCAGTGAGGGTCATGCCCCATCCCTGAAAACCTCAGTCTCAGGATAGTGAAGGGACGACCCCTTCCTGGCAGTTGGGGCATTCTGTGTTAGAGAAATAGCTTTAAGGCTTTGACACGTGGTCATCATGCCTATCCCTGGCCCTCCCAGCCTAAGCGTGCCCAAAACCCACGAGAAGAAGGCCCCCCTGGGCAGGGGGCACATCTCAATACCCTAGGTCCCTCACTTTTCCTTTCTGCCTCAGGAAATAAGGCATTCCTAGCACTGTCTCACTGCCTTGCTTAAATTTTTCTTCTCCTTTTTTTTTTTTAGTGTAAACAAGCACGGTGATGCTCAGTCTCAATTTTCTAGAACAGTTCCACTTTCACAGAACTGTCATCATTTTAGGAAAAGGACCCATTACAAATACAGTAGATTGGCCCGGTTTTCTTGTTTCTGTCCCTGGAAGAGGTCACACTGCTGAGGGGGAAGGACTCTGGACTGGACTGTCCCCAGTTTTGCTTTGGAAAAGGTGGTCTTTGAAGGTATACATACCTTGACCCAAATTCATCCATGGTGGAGGAGAAATTTCCCACTAATTTCCAGAATTTCCCACTAATAACCAGTCAGTTTGGGGGCTGATATTGAACCCACTTCATCACATATGTCCAGTGGAAAGGACTCAGGCTTTGGAGGCAAACTGTTTTTAAGGTCAGCTTCCTATCTGCTATGTGGCCTTGGGCAAGTTATTTAACCTCTCTGAGGCCTGGGTTCCTTGGGAGTCAATTTAGGGCTCAGTTACGGCCAGACTTTTTTTTTCTGGCTTGAATCTTAAAAAAAAAAAGGTGAAATTCACACATTAACCATTTTAAAATGTACAACTCGGTGGCATTTAGTATGTTCACAGTGTTGCGCAGTCACCACGTCCATATACTGGCTCCAGAACATCTTCATCAGCCCAGCAGGAGGCGCTGTACCCACTCCCCACTCCCCAGTACGCTTTCAACATGAACTTACACACTGTTGGGCTTTCTTGGGTCTCTAGGCTGAGCTCCCCTGGGCCACAGCCGGTGACAATAGGCAGCCTATTGCCATTTGCGTGAGACCACCTAGGCCTTGGGACCTGGGATTCTGTTCTGGGTGTGTGTGTGTGCACAGTTCTGTGAATTTAAACACAGGCAGACATTCATGTGATCACCACAGACACGTCACAAAGTCATTCCGTCACCCCCAGAAGTTCCTTCCCACTGCCTTTTTGCAGCCAGCCACCTCCACCTCCACCTACCCCAGCCCCTGGCAATCACTGTTCTTTCATTTTAGCCATCTCAGAATGTCTTATAAATGGCATTGTGTGGTATGTGAACTTTTGAGTCTGGCTTCTTTCGCTTAGCATGATGGACTTGAGATTTCATTCAAGTTGCTGCATTCATCAATTGTCCCTTCCTTGTCCTTACCGAGTAGTAAGAAATTTCATAATGGGAATGTACCACCGTTTGCTTCTCCATTCACCTGTTGAATAATATTTGCATTGTCTCCAGTTTTAGGCTATCAGAGGATTCACTGATCTGTCAGAGACAGCACAGATCTCCTTCTCTGTGTTTTGTGGTTTATCGAAAAGTCGAGGAAAATGGGGGGAGCCAGGCCCAGGGCCATGTAGCCAGCAGCTGAGGGCCCTGTCTTCCAGTACTGTGAGCTGTGCTAACGTGGTAGCCACGAGCCCCACGAGGCAACTGAGCACTCGACCTGTGGCCGTTGTGAGTTGAGATAGGCTGTCAGTGTCAAATGCACAGTGGATTTCAAAGCCCTGGTATGTGCAAAGGTCCTGAGGCAGGAGGGTGCCTGGTGTGTTTGGGGCAAGTGTGGTTGGAGTGGAGAGAGTAGGGGAGACAGGGGAGGAGATGAAGGCAGAGAGGTGACCTGTGGTGTTTGTTGCTGTCTGTCCTCCCACTTGATTGTTGTCCCTTTTGGGCCAGGGCAGGTCTCTATAGCCCCAGGGCTAGCACAGTGCCTGCCATAGAGTAGGCGCATGTTAAATGCTTGTTGAATGAATGCATGCATGCATGTTGGTGAGAGCTAAGTGCTCTGAGCTAAACTGAGCAGCTGGGAGGGACAAGACAAACTGCCTGCTTTAGCTCCTCCCTCTGCCCCTCCTGCCTCCACCACTCACTCCCTGGCAGGTGCTGCACCCACTACACCTGCCCAGTTGGCCAGCTTCCCAGGGAGCCTGCTTCCCAGAGAACCTCCAAGCCATAACCTTGCCATTCATTCATTCAATAGCTATGTATTGGACAACTACTATGTCCCAGGCACTGTTCTGGGATCCAGCAGAGACCCCAAACAGACAAGGACTGTTTGAGGGATGTGGGCCACCAGGATTTCAGATCACTGAGATTGACTCATGTCCTGGCCCCGCCATTGCCAGGTGATTGAGTCTGTTTCAGATCCCTAGACTTGCGTTGGGGGAGTAGGGGGCAGACCCAGGAAGTTCAGTCTCTGGGGTCAGACAGATCCAGGTTCAAATTCCAGCTTCGTGCTCTTTTGCATTTCCCTAGTGACTAATGATGTTGAGCCTCTTTTCATGTGCTTATTCATATGCCACTTGTACGACTTTGGTGAAAATTCTACTCAAGTTCTTTGCACATTTTTAAAATGGGGTTGTTTGTCTTTTGTTATTCAGTTGCAAGTGTTCTTTATATATTGTGAATACTGGGCTGTCATCCAATACACGATTTGCAAATATTTTCTCCCATTCTATAGATTGTCTTTTCACTTTTTAAATGATGTCCTTAGATGTGAATTTTACATTTTTAAAAGTTATTTTATTTAAGATTTATTTTTATTGGTTTTTGACAGACATAGAAACAGCTAGAGAGAAACAGAGAAAGAAGGGGGAGGGCCCAGAGCATTCTCCATAGTTGACAGCATTAGTTTTCCATATAGTTTCACTCCACAGGTGGGTGCGGGGCTGCGCAGGGCAGGAACTGGGCCGGGGGCTCCCACATAGGCCCCGGCAAGAACTGAACTGGGGGCACAGCCCAGCTCAGCACATGGGTCCACCTGGGCCGGAGCCGGGACTCGATCCCTGGTCTCCGGGACTGCAAAGCGAGCGCTTAACCCGCTAAGCCATCCCAGCTTCCCCGTGCATTTTACATTTTGAAGTCCAGTTTCTTTTTCCTTTTGTTGCTTGTACTTTTGGTGTCATGTCTAAGAATCCATTTCCACATCTAAAGTTGTGAAGATCTATCCCCATATTTTCTCCTAAGGATTTTATTTTTTATATCTGACTTACATCTTTAATTCATTTTGTATATGGTATGAGGTAGGGGTCCACCTCTTTTGCATGTTGCTCATGCACCATGTGTTGAACAGACTATTCTTTCCTGAGTGAATGATCCTGTCAACCTTTGTCAAAAAGCAACTGGAGACAGACAGAGAGACACACACACAGAGTTCATTTCTGGACCCTCAGTTCCATTCCATTGATCTGTATGCTTATCCTATGTCAGTACCACATGAGTTTGACTGCTGTAGGCTTATTGCCTTTTGAGCCTCAGTTTCTTCCTCCATAAAATGGGGTTGGAGGTAGGTCCCTGGCAGTTGTTTGTGAATGAAATGAGCAGATGTAGATATAGCAGCTGGCACCAGGCCCAGTGCTGTTATTATTGTTGTTAGCCTGGAAGGATGGCCCTTACTTCTAAGAAGTGGGTTTTGCTTCGCCACCTTGAGGGTGCCTGTGAAAGCAGGTGTCCCCATTGTCCGTTGAGGGATGTAATGCCACCTCTTCTCATCCATCTTCCCTGAGCCCAGCCCAAGGCTGTCCTGGGCCTGCGGCTTCCATAGCTGAGGCCTGTGGAAAGGAGGACCCCGTGCTCTGGCACGGAGTTAAGATACAGGGGTGCCAGAGGCCCAGAAGTGTCAGTCTGCCCAGCAACCTTCTGGGATGTTCTGTGAATGGGGGAATAGGACCTCTGCTCATCACTGGGTGGGGGAGGGCCCTAGACATAAGTGTGCTGGGCCTCAATCACCCTAGGGCCCTACTCGCAGAGATTCTGATGCAGGAAGGCTGTGGGGGAGCTACAACCTATAATCATCTCAACATTGTGTATTGAAACCGTTGTGCTCTGAACACCCCTGAGTCCACCATTTAGATTCTGCCCTGAACATTACCTTATCCCACCTCTATTCACCTGTCCTCTTCTCTACCCACCCATCCATCCACCTTACTCTTTGTTGCATTTCAAAGTAAGTTGTAGATTCTTATACACCTCACCTCTACATACTTTGGCATGCATCTCATTAACTATTAATAAGTTTCAAGACTTGATGAAACCTCTACTTTTAAAATATTCCCCAGGGCATTCTTCCCTGGTGTTGACCCAGGATGGTAGGTAAGAGTCTTCCCTCAGCTGGGGCCCTGATTACTAAAAGATACGTGAGTGAGCCTTTGTTCCAGGTGGGGCTTCAAATCCCTGGCTCCGCCGCGTCTTACCAGCTGTGTGGTATTGTGCAGGTCACATCACCTCTCCAAGCCTCAGTTTCTTCATCTATCAATGGGCTGAAGAACAGCGCTTTCTTCTTCTGGTTGTTGTGAGGAGTAACTGAGACTCAGCACGTGAAGCGCCTGGCGTGGTGCTGAGCACAGAATGAAGGCTCAGCTAATGAGCACTACTGCTGTTTTGTAGGTGCCACACTGCATGTTTCTCTTTCTAGAGCAAACCCTTATTCTTTGGGCTGTGGGGTTCCGTCTTTATTCCTGGCAACCAAAAGCATTTTTTACCCAATTTGCCTGGATTTTGGGTAGGTTGAGTGTGAGGACAAGGTCCAGAATCCCCCTTGCCTTACCTTTGTCCTCAGGTGGCAGGAAATCCATTTCCAAGAGGCTTTGATCTCCCTTGGTAGTTGGGGCCCAGAAGGCCGGCACAGGGGTCAGGCCCACAGTGAGGGTGGCAGGTGGAGAGGGAGATAATCTTCCATGGAGGGAAGGCTCACCAGCATGTGTCGACAGACCCCAGTTGACTGCTCACAATTTAAGACACCGATTTTACAACATCAGGAGCTGGTGGAATGTGGCAGCCCCTTGGATATTTTTCAAGAGGGTCCAAGGAGCTGTATAGTTAACACAGAAGCTGCCAAGGAAGCAGGAGAGCTCAGGTTCTAGGGTCCAAGTTTGCAGACTGGCCGCCCATGGACCAGAAGTCACCCACAGATGGCTTTCAGGGCCACACCGCCTTTGTTTGTTTGTTTGTCTTAGACTTGAATATGCTGCCCACAAGTTTTTCAATGTGAAAATCACACATTAAAATGTCTTGAAAAATTAAATCTGGCCATACTGGGCCCACATTCCCGTGTGGCAACCATCGGCTGAGTGTGATTTGCCTCTTTACTGGGCCGCATGAAGGCCAGTTTGTCAATGCTACACAAGAGTTACTTGCCTGGCTGTTGTTGGCGTCTGAGTTTGGACCCCTGGCCTAGCTGGTGAGCCAGACGAACTCAAGACAGTGTGCAGTGAGTATTGTAGATTAGGGCCATGGCTCTCCACAGGGGTGACTTAGCCCTCTGGGGACACTGGCACTTTAGGTTGCCACAACTTGTGGGTGCTACTGGCATCTAGTGAGTGGAAGCCAGGGATACGGCTCAACATCTTACAACGCACATAGGACAGAAGTAGCCAGCCCCAAATGTCAGTAGGGCTGAGGTTGAGACACCCTGGATTAGGGGTGTCAGCAAACTGGTCTGGAAGGATGGGATTAACTTGAGTTATGGGGTTTAAGAATGGCTCCCTGAAGAGAAGCAGGTTTGGTGGTGACTGAGCTGGGATTCCATTGGGAGACATTGAGGGAAAGCATGTCAGGCTGAGAGCAGCATGTGCAAAGGTATGGTGGAATCTTTGATAGGGGAGGTGAGCGACAGTGTGGACAGTGAGGTGGCACATCTGGTTCAAGGAGCATGAAATTTGGGGTCAGGTGGACTTGGCTTTGTCCTGGCTCTACCCCTCTCACTAGCCATGTGGCCTCAAGCTTGTCAATTGGCCTGAAACCTGTTTCATCACCTGAAAATTGGGAATAAGAAATGAGGCTATGTAGGTACAGCCTTGTCTATCTCCACTCCTCCATTTGCATTCTGCATACCAGCTGATCTGAAATCCTGGCAATTGGCTCAATACTACCTGTTCTTTCCTCACTGGGCCCTCCATATGCAGTTCTTTCTGCCCGGAATGGTTACAGGTGCATGGATTATACCAGGCACTGATATGCTCAGACTGGTGTTTTGGAAAGATCACTCTATCAGCAACAAGGCCTGAGGTTGGAGGGTGTGTGTGCGTGTACGTGCGTGTGCACATGCATGCATGTTGGGCACATGCAAATTTGAAGGCCAAGAGAATGGTGGGAAATTCCCAGGCTCAGAGCTCAGACAAGGAGCCTGGGAGCCTCTGCCTTTACCCCGACTCCCTTCCCCCGTCAGTTCTATGGCCTTCAGGTGCCTTGGGGAAGGCCAGTGGGGACACACTGGGCGTGCAGGGGTAGGATTCTCTCTCTTGGTTAATGTCCCAGCTCCCTTTTCAAACCAGGAGCCTGGTTACTGTACAGCTCAGGGTTGAGACGGAGAGGCCAGGACCCCACAGAGGCAATGGCCATAGAGGCTGTGAGCAAGCCACCCAGCTCCCCCAGGCCTGTTTCCTCATCTGTGTAGAACAGAGTATTTAGAGTGTGGCAGTCCATGGGATACTCCCTACAGAGCTCTTAGGACAAGGCCTGCCTCCGGTTGTCGTAGTTGCTTTATAAAAGCCAAGGTCTTGCTGAATACCCTCTGTATGCCCAGTACTGCACGAGGCTCTGGGAACAGTTTCCTGAGGACTGGTCTTGTGACTTTAAGGATTGGTTTAGGATTGGTGGATTTTGCTGATTGGGGACATCCAACATTTAGGAAGCAATTTCATTTCTAGGAATTTATCTGAAATGTGCACAAAGATTTATCTCTGTAGCAATTTTATAAAGTGAACAATTGGAAACAGCCTTAATGTTCAGCTCGAGGATATTTGTTACATAGGTGAGGAGACAAATATAATGTCATGCAAGAGGAATATCATTCAAGAGGAAGCAGGGAGATATTTGTTGGTGTGGAAAGATGTTTACTATTAAGTGAAAACAATATAAAAAACAGTATTTGTGGGATGCCAGGAGCTCAGCAGGTTCCACACTTGCCTTGCAACCATGAGGTCCGGGGATGAAAGCCTGGCCCCAGCCTGTGCAAACCTGTATGCTGAACTGCGGTGTACCTGGTAACTGCCAAGCCAAACGGTGAAGGTTCTCACCTCCCATGAGCAAGGCCCCCAGTTTGGTTCCCTTCCCGATGGCCCACATCCACCTGTGTGGAATGAAACTATGTCACAACCAATGATGTACAACTATGGAGACTGCTCTGGGCCCTCCTCCCTTCCCTCTCTCCTCTTCTCTCAAACAATAAATCTTAAAAAACAAACCAGTATTTGCGTATCAAAATTATATACATACATATGTTTTTTAAAACCTGGATGCTAATACACCCAACTGTTAACTGGATATCTCTGAGTGAGTTTTAGCTTTTTTCTTACCATATCCTAGATTTCCTTTTCTAATTTTTCAACAATGAATGTGCATTTCTTTTGTGTAAAATATAGTAATCTATATATTATTTATTAACTTTCAAATTATTGTATTAGATTATGATAAATAAAAATAGTAATAAAAGAAATAAAATAAAGGGTATTTTACTAGCTGTCCCTCTTCCCAGCCTTCTGCCTTGATTCTTTTTTTTTTTTTTTATGATTCAAGGATTTATTAAGTCATACATGCAAAACATACTGCTAATTGCATTAGCAAAAGATCAATTACCTTGATTCTTGATCACTCCCAATAAACATGGGCTCCTCGTGCTACTACTATTCCTTTCAGTATTTACTAGTATTAGCTACCTCGGAGTACCCTATCAATCAATACTCAACGTTCTCTGGGCGATTGTCATGCCCACCAAATTCTGAGATGCGTTAAGCAGGGAGTTCTGCACCTCCCTCTACTTCCATCCATTCATTCCTAGCGTGGGGGCGTTTACTTTACGTACGCATGCGCACTAGTGAGCGTCGTTCTGCCGGGCGGCCCCACCCCCACCGCCGCCCATTGGCCGGCTCCACCAGCGAGTCCCTGATTGGTGCCCGCGGCCGCGCCTCGCTGCCTATCAAAGTTGGCGGGAAAATGGCGGCGGCTGCAGCGGCGACGGACTCGTCTTCCGGCGACGGCGGCGGCGGCCCGGCGGCGGTACGGCTGCCGCGGTCGCCGCCGCTCAAGGTGCTGGCCGAGCAGCTGCGGCGCGACGCGGAAGGCGGCCCGGGCGCGTGGCGGCTGTCGCGGGCAGCGGCGGGCCGCGGGCCGCTGGAGCTGACGGCCGTGTGGATGCAGGGCACGGTGGTGGCGGCCGGCGGCGGCCAGGCGCGGCTGCGGGACCCGAGCGGGGCCTTCTCGGTGCGTGGTCTGGAGCGGGTGCCCCGCGGGCGGCCCTGCCTCGCCCCAGGTAACGGCCGGAGTCCAAGTGGGGGCCGACCCTCGCTTTGTGCAGCCAGAGGGCGGGCCTGGCCGTCCACCTCCAGGCCTTTGCGGGTGCCGGTCCCCGCCTTGAGGACCTTTTCTTCCGGTCCCAACCCCAGCCAGGCGCCGCCCACGCTGATTAACTGCAGCCCGATTAAAAATATATATATATAGGGGGAGCCGGGATGGCTCAGTGGGTTGAGCTCTCACTTTTGGCAGCGCCGGGGACCAGGGATCGAGTCCCGGCCCCGGCCCGTGCGGACCCATGTGCTGGGCTGGGAGCTCCCCCCGTTCAGTTCTCTCTCTGTCTCTCTGTCAAAAAAAAAAATAAAAATAATAATAATAATAATAAATATATATATATATATACACATACATACATACACAGGTGTATATATATATACACCTTCTTAGGACACCCCTGCCCCTTCTAGTCGGGATCTCCAGGGGAGGGGTCCCGAACATCTGTACTCATATTTGTAACAAGCCCCCTCCCTATAGGTGATTTCCCCCCCAATCGAGTTTTGGAAAATACTGTACTAGCAGACTTTTCATCATTCTTGGAAGCTCTCCAGGAGTCCTAGGAATGGGGAGCCCCAACTTCACCTCTGCTGTATGGAACCGCCCTAGTGTGTAGGCCACTAACGTTTGCCTCTTTATTTATTTATTTATTTATTTTTAAAATATATATTTTTTTATTTTTTTATTTTTGACAGAGAGAGAGAGAACTGAACTGGGGGAGCTCCCAGCTCAGCATATGGGTCCGCATGGGCCGGGGCCGGGATTCGATCCTCGATCCTCGGTCCTTGGTCCCCGGCGCTGCAAAGTGAGCGCTCAACCCACTGAGCCATCCCGGCTTCCCCACGTTTGCCTCTTTTAAAGCAGTGGTCCTCAAAATGGAGAGGACGTCAGACTGACCCTGAGGGCTGGTTAAAATGCAGATGGCTGGACTCCACTACCCTCATGCGCTGAGTGGTGTTTGTAGGTCAGGGAGAGGCTGAGAATTTGCATTTCTAACCAGGTCAGAGGTGAAACGGGTGCTACTGACTTGGGGGCCACACTTTGAGACCCACTGGGCCAGGCTGCCAACCGAGAGAGCCCGAGAGCCGGACTGTCTGACAGCTGTACCTTCTGCATTTGGTTGAATTCCTGGCCCTGCCCCCTTTCCAGCTGAGATGCCTGGAGTACTTTCCCTAACCTGTTTGGACCTATCCTGCCTCTGTCAAAAGAGACTCATAAATCCTGCCTGTTGTGTGCATTCAGTACATGAAAAATGGCCTTGACACAACTTCTGGCTTAATGGTGAGGGTTCAAAAAATCGCCCCTTCGCCCACGCCGTGGTCCAGCTCCCTCCCTCTCTGCCCTCTGCTGTAGCATTAGTCTAGCACAGGGTCAGCAAGGTACAGGCTGCCTCCTCTTTTCACATGGCTTACAAACTAGAAATGGTTTTTACATTTTCAAATGGTTGAAAAAAAACTAGTATTTCATGACATGTGAAAAGCATAGGCAATTTAAGTGAGTGACCATAAGTAAAGTTTTATCATGACATATTCATGTATGTAATATTTAGGGCTGTTTTCCCATTACAGCTACAGGCCTGAGTAGTTGGCAACAGAGACCCTCAGGCCTGCAAAGCCTGAAACATTTACTACCTGGTTCTTTACAGAAAAAGTTTGCCGACCCTTGGCCTAGCATGTAATCCGTGCTGTTGGATCCCAGCTTTGGCATGAGGTTGGCACCAGTAAGCACCTGAGCATTTGAATGGATGGGCGTTGGTGACCCCTCTGACCCGCTGGCTTGCATGCCTGTCGAAAGGGGCTGTGCCATTTCCTTTTGCTAATTAATATCAACTCTGATTGGCAAAGCCTAGTCACTGCCCTCGGTCAGGGAGCCAGAAAAGTAAACAGGCCGCTTTTTATAGTAATGTCAAGGCTTGAGTACAGGTTGCCAAGGAACAGAAAAGGGACAATTGATCCAGGTTTGCAGGGTCAGAGAAGGCTTCCTGGAAGAGGTGGCCCTGAAGGATGTGTTGGAGGTACCTGTAGGGACCAACCCTCCCAGGTTGCCTGGGACTGAGAAGGGTCCTGGGATATGGGGCTTTTAGTTTTAAAACCAGACTATTTGGTGACCTATGTCTGTCCAAGTGCAGGAGCTTGATTGTCCAGCATGTGCAAAGGCTTGGAAGGGAGAGAGCCCTGTGCCTTTGGGGAGCCTGAGGCAGAATGGGGGGGGGGCATCAGTGAAAAGTGGGAGGGCTCTCATCTTGCTGAACTGTTTGTGGAAGGACCTGCCTATTTCAAGGTGGCCTTTGGCTGTATTCATCACATCAGTGCCATACCCCTGCTACTTCCTTCTCTGGAACACCCAACAGTTTAGTTCCATAAACTTCAGGTGCTACATACATAGAATTGAGTCAGAACTCTGCCTGCCCTCAAGTAGCTCCCAGTCTGCAGGCCAAGAGGGAAGAAGAGGTGATCTAGACTCCAGTGTGATCAGAGGGTCTGGAGGCCAGAGCTGCATTTGAGAAAGGTCACTGCGTTAGTGGGATGGGGATGGCTGTGAAGAGGAAGCATCTGGAAGCTGACCAGCTGGAAGCCTTTGAAGTGGCCAGAGGATGAAAGCCTGCTCTGGGGGGGGGGGGGGGGGGGGGGGGGGGGGGGGGGGGGGGGGGGGGGGGAAGGGGAGACAGTGGAGAGACACTGGGAGAGGGTGTGGATAGAATGAACAGAATGGTAGCCTGGTTGATCTCGGAGGAAAACACACACGTTGAGCTCGGCCCTCCAGTTGTGTGTCTTCGTAGTGGGTCTCTGCTAACTCTGGTTGGGATCGCCTTGGGTTTTCTGAGGGTTTTATCTCTACCAGCACTTTAAGGCCATTCAGAGGGTATGGCAAGGGTATTTTTAGAACTAGCTTCTGTCACTGAGGAAGCCCATGTTACTTGCTCAAGTAGATGAGTTCAGAGAATCTGAATACATCATGCCAGGAGTCAAAAGCCAGAGGCTCAGGTGTCAGCTTGTCTGACTTCCTTCAGTCAGAGCCCTGGGACCCTCGTGAACACTGAGCCCTGTTGTTGGAGATAGTGTGATTAAAGTGGCCTAGCAGGAACATGCACTGGGGGCTGGCAGCATGCCTACCCTTCCTGCTGTGTTTGGGGTTTTTTACACAATTGAGTTTTGTGTAGTGAAGATCTGCCAAGTTTTGCTTTCAAGGAGAACCACTTCCCCAAGGGGATGGGAAGAAAGTCGCAGTTAACATGTCATTAGACCATCCTGATGGCAGCCTGCCTCCTGTTGGTTTGCTGCACGTGCCCAGCCGGTGGTCAGAATAAAGCAGGAGGTAGCAGGAATTGATCCTGGGCAGTAGGAACTACAGGCTGCTGCCGCTTGCCCAGCGCTTTTGGCAACATCAAGGGGAGATTGGATTTGCTTTGGGGCTGTCAGGAGATGTCTTTACACAAAGAAGACCGGTCCTGTGCACAGAGACCAGTCACATACTCTGGCACTGAGCAAGGAACAAGGACAAGAACAAAGCTTGGCTTTTCTGCCCCTGCCTGAGAGCAGCAGTCTGTTTAATGAAAACTCATACTCAGATGTGAGCCTCTTCCATTCCTTGGGCATGGTCATTTTGTCCATGATGATAGCTTACTGCAATATTTTTAAAAAACAGTTTAAAACCAGAAACCAAAGAAGATACAGATGTCATCCTTCAGGTTAAATGTTCAACTTATTGTCAGTATATTTGTATATATTTTGATCACTAACTTCCTTGGCATTTTTTATTTCTACTCCCTGCATTTTTTTCTTTGATGTCTCCAGTTTGCCTCTCTGATAAAGTTAAGCTCTCTGAAGGACGGGGTGTCTGCTTTGTTTTTGTATTTTCTATGAATGTGACTATTACCCTGGGCTTTTCTTCTAGGAAAGTATGTGATGGTAATGGGAGTGGTTCAGGCGTGCAGCCCTGAACCGTGCCTTCAGGCTGTGAAGATGACAGATCTTTCCGATAATCCTGTCCACGAAAGCATGTGGGTACTGGAAGTAGAAGATTTGCAGAGGAATATTCCTTAGATGATGTGGGAAACATCCTTAAAAACAACTGAAATTCTGAAATGACTTGGGTTCTTACACCATGTGGATTTCACGGACATTGTTCAATGTGTATTTCTCAGAAGTTTCTCAGAGAGCTTTGCTTTGGCTCACCAAGGAGTCCAGATGCAAGATTTCTGAAAGCTGGGACACTCCAGTTAACTCAGCCCCTGCTGCCCCTTTGCTTTGACCGCTGTTTGCTGATGAAAAGCAGATGTTATGTCCTTCCTCTTTCTTTCTGTTTTGGTTTATGTGTTAATTCTCTCTAAAGCACACAGAAATCTCATGTTGCATTTCCCAAGTTTTACAAGTGATGGTGCTTTTTCCGTTACCACTGCAACCCTATTTTATGATGCAAACTTTGAACCTCAGTCGTTGCCCCTGGTGATATAAGTGAGGTTTTACGGGCAGGAAAACAGACTTCGTGAAAGAGGAATGACATCATGGCCCCTCATCTTCTCCATCAACTTCCATATCCAGTTTGCATGTCAAACGGTACAGCGGCCTCAAAGACACAACTGTCTCCTGCCTCGTACACCGCTCAGCCCTCTCAGGTCCATTTCCCCTAGATGTGGGCAGTGATGGGAGATGCTGAAACGCTTTTGAATTTCAGCAAAATTTGTTGAAACTAAAATCAAGATTGAGAACAACTTTTATGCCTTCCACCTTTTGGTGAGACTGCAAGGGAGCATCCTCCTGGTATGGAGTTCTTAACATTTTGGGGATGGAATGCCTTTGTTGTGATTGTATCGAACGTTGGGTTTCTGCTCTCTGCTTCTTATCTGACCCTCATTTTTTTCTGAGATTATAAATATCAAGCAAGTCGGGTTTTGTTCTAACATCACTGTAGAGTTATGCTGGATTGTTGATCTTTTACCACTAAATAATAATAATAATAAATTTTTTGATATGCTGTGTGTTTTTTAATAGACTTCTTTTTGGAGCAGATTTACATTTATAGAAAAAAAGAACAAAAAGTACAGAGAGTTCCTTTCCATAAGCCCCCTTCCTTGGTTTTTCTTATAATTAACATCTTGCACTGGTGAGGTACATTTGTTACAATTAATGAGCCAACACTGATTCATTATTAGTAATTAAGGCCCATAGTGTACTCTAGGGGTTTACTCTGTGTGATATTGAGTCCTATGAGTTTTACATTTATCTATCATTACGGTATTATTTGGAATTGTTTCATTGCCCTAAAAATCCTATGTGCCACCTATTCATCCCTGCCTCCCCTTTCATGCCTGGCAACCACTGATATTTTTCTACTATCTCCATAGTTTTGCCTTTTTCAGAATGCCATGTAGTTGGAATTATATAATACGTAGTTTGTTCAGACTGGCATCTTTCACTCAGCAATACGCATTTAAGTTTTCTCCATGTCTTTTTGTAGCTTGGTAGCCAATTTCTTTTTATAGCTGAATAATACTCCATTGTATGGATGTACCACGCTTTGTGTATTCCTTCACCCCCTGAAAGACATCGGTTTGATTCCCGTTTTGGGCAGTTATTAATAGAGCTGCTATAAACATTCGTGGGCAGGTTTTGTGGACATGTTTTCAACTTACTGGGGTAAATGTCTGGGAGCACAAGTGGTGGGTGGTCATCTGACAAGCCTATGCTTATCCTTGTAAGAACTGCCAGACTGTCTCAGTCCATTTGGGCTGCTTAACAAAATGCCATAGACCAGGGGGCTCACAAACAATGGAAATTTTCTTTTTCACAGGTTTGGAGGCTGGGAAGTTCAAGATCAAAGTGCTGGCAGATTCAAGGTGCTGCTTCCTGGTTCATAGCTGGCTGTCCCTTCACTGAGAGAAGGGAGCTCTCTGAGATCTCTTACAAGGGCACTGATCCCATTCATGAGGGCCCTGCCCTCATGATCTAATCACCTCCAAAGGCCTAACATTTCAACTTGAATTTTCAGGGTACCCACATTCAGTCTATGGTGCTGTCTTCCAAAGTGGCTGTGCCATTTTGCTTTCCCAATCAGCAGTATATGAGAGTTTCTGTTCTACATTCTCATCAGCATTTGATATTGTCAGTGTTTTGGATTTGCTATGTTTTTAAACTTCTTTTAGAGGTGGGGCATATTGAAAATTATGCATTGTTTTTTATTACTGGTGTAGGTTTGTCACTTGAAGCTTGTTTCAAGAAGGTTTGTGTTCAGAGTTTGGGAATTTTCAGGCAATGTTGCTGAGCTATTTCAGGTTTGCAGCCTTATAGACCTGCATATGAGCCCTTCATCTGTTGTTAAACTTTCTATGTAACTAAATAAGTTACCTAACCTCTCTGTGCTTTAGTTTCCTCATCTGTAAAATGCAAATTATACCCAGTTCATAGCACTGCTAGGAGGAATAAATGAAGATGCATTTAAATCACTTTTACATGTGCTGGGCACATGGTAGGCACCAAAAGATTGTTCCTAGGAGGAATAGCAGTGTCTTACATCCATTTGTTGCCTTTAAAAATATATACTATATGTATTTTGAAGTTTTAGATCTACAGAAAAATTGCAAAGACAGTATAGAAAGTGCCCATATATCACATCCAGTTTGCATTATTAACATCTTATATTAGTGTGGCACATTTATTACAGTTAGGAAAATATTGAGATGTGTTTATTGACCCAAGTCTACACTTTATTTAGATTTCCTTAGGTTTTTTTTTTTTCCTGATGTCTCTTTCCTGTTCCAGAACCCCGTGCAGGATGACACCCCATTACGCTCAGTCCTCATGTCTCCTTAGGCTCCTCCTGGCTGGGACAGTTGATCAGTTGCTTTTGATTACATTGACAGTCAATTTTGATGTAGTCCCTGGGACCTCTGTTATAGGATTCTTAGGTTAATGCTTTATTCCCACACTACCATGGGGTTTCCAGTAGTAGCCCTGGAGCTGGATGTGTGGTAGGCACTTTAAGACCTTCCACTGAGTCCTCCTTACTGAGGTTCCCCTTATCTGAAACCTGCTTTTCTGCTAGAAAACTGAGCCGGGCTGCTGAGAACCTCCTGCCCCATATCCTGCCCAGTGTGTCCTCACCACACTGCTGGTAAATAATGCCCGATTGAAAACGGCTCGTTGGGCTGGGATGCTGCTGCCCGTGCAGTGAACGATAGCAGGGGTTGTGGGAGGTGGGGGAAGGAGGTTGCCCTGTGTTTTTCCAACGGTCCCCACTGCCTGCCAGTCCGGCCTGGAGGTGTGCCTCCTCGCCCTGTGAGCAGAGCTCTGTGGTTTCCTTGAATATTAAGAACTCTCACTGTTTAGCTAGCGTTTCCTCCTTGACAGCAATTGAAAAGGCTACCTTGGGTGGGGGTTTTAGTTGCTGGTGCCAAATCAAAGTCGGCGTATCAGCGAGCACTGCTCACCAGACCAGGGCAGGCTGTGTGCGCTGGCAGCGCCGCTTCCCTTTTGAAATGGGCCCTTTTCTAAGAACTGAAAATAAGCACCCTAGGCCGTGACTTCACTTTTCTTGGAACTGCTTTACATTAGAAGAAACAAATAAATAAAAAGAAAACCCTCATTTAGCTGGTTTTGGATTTCTGTTTCCTAATTCTTTCTGTTGCCTATTCTTGTAAGGCTCAGGTTTGATCGCAAAAATCTTTTGCTTTGTCTCTTGGCCTGTTTGTGTCTGATTTAATGAGAAAAAGAACCTGGAAGACACGCTGTGTGTAGTTGTCTTCAAGTCCCAGGGGTGTTGGCCTTGAGGGCATGGTCCTGAGATCTGCTGGGCCACCAAATGGCCCATGTTGCTAGGCTGATGTTGCTAAACTTCAGGCCACAGTCCAAACTCACTGGACAGCTGCCTGTTTGCAAGAATAAGGGGAGGAATACATTTTCAGCCACCGTGACCTACATTTACCAGACATCTTGGAGCCTGTGCAAAAGGACATCTTTTGGGGGCCCCTGCCTGCTTAGGATAAAGGGGACAGCGCCTTGGCCACACCTGGACTTTATTCCTGGTCCTGCTGTTTTCTGTTTGACTTACTAGGATGGTATAGGTAGGTTTATGGGAACCCGGTGAGAGCCCCCTTCTCAGTACAGATCTCTAGATAGGCTGGTTTATTGTTCTGAAACATCTCTAGTATCTCTGTCTCCGTCAAAGGGGCCTGTAGTGATGTCATTGTGTCTTATCTGTCTCCACCCAGCATCAGCCCTTGTGTAATACACACGGGTGGTGAACAAATGTTCAGTGAATGGCTGGTTTTTAGATAGGAAGACAGGAAATATGCAAGCAAAGGCCCAGTGTTCTTGAATTTACATTTGGCACACAACGCTTTTCAAATGAAAGGGGCCCTTACAGTCCAGGCCCAAAGGTTCCTTGAATCAAGCACCTAGGGTATTTTATAACTTGGCCCGAGGGAGCTTGCCAGAATGTTTGAGAGCGTTCTAAACTACAGACAGGGATGACTTGATAAAAGACAGACAAGGCTAGAGGAAAAGGAGAGAGCCGAGTCAAAAAAAAAATTGTTTTTTGGGCAGAATCAGAAATTCTAGTCTAACGAGAATCATTAAGCATCTCTATAAAGAATGCAGTTTCAACCAAGAGTTACATGCCAGGGACTGCTGCAAGCCTTCCGGTGAGAACTGCAGCCAAGGGAACAAAGTCCGTTGCTCAAGGGCACCTGGCCAGCAGGCTATGACAGAGACAGGTCTCAGGCCAGCCTGGGGTCCCACGTTGTAGGGGAGGTCGCCAGGACCTTCATTCCGAGATGGCTTTTCTCGGAAAAACTCAAGACTCGCTCTGGGCGCACCTGGTCTGTACACTTAGGTGCTAGCGCCCCCTGCTGGCCAGTGCCGTCGGTAATGGGATGTCAGCCTGTGAAGGAAGCGAAGGAATAAAACCGGGTCGTGTGAAGAAGCTTCACAGCTGTGCACCTTGAGAGTGCTGCTCATTAGGCCAAGACATCGTGGGGCTGGGCTGGATGTGGCAACCAGGTGGGTTCCAGTGGTTCCATGTACACCCCAGCCCTACTGTTCGTTAATTGGGTGACCTTGGCCCAGTTGTTTACCATCTCTGAGCCTAATTTTGGTCACCTGTAGAGAAGGGACGGCTTGGGGGTCGGAGAGGTGAAGTAGCTCGTCCACGTGGCTGTTAACTGGAGTCCCGGCAGTCTTAGCAGGTGCACAGAACATGTCTGCTTCATTGGTCTTTTTGTCGCCAAGCACTTCCTGAGTTCTAGCTCTGGGGACGCACGCAGTGAATAAAAGACACGTGCTTACTCCCCGTGCAACGTGGTGGTGTCTTCTTACCCTTCACATCTCTTCTGCTTGCAGCCTAGCCTCGGCTCCTAAGGACTCATGTGATTAGGTTGGGCTCACAAGGATGCTCTCCCCAGCTCAAGGTCCTTAATCTAACTAATCACAGCTGCAAAGCCCCCTTTGCCATGTAAGGTAGCATATTCATGGGGTCAGGGATTAGGGTGTGGACAGGTTGGGGATGGAGGGGGGGTTCTGCCAACCCAGCCTACCCTCTCTCATCCCTAAAGATGTATGTCTATCCCAGATGCAAAATACACCCCATCCCATGGTCCTCAAAGGTCTCATCCCATTTGTAACATGGACTTAAAGTCCTAAATCTCATCTGAATCTCAGTCCCACAACCCCAGATCTCATCATCTCAATCATATCTGCTAGGTGGGGGAGGCTCTGGGTATAATCCATCTGTGAACCTGTGGAATTAAGTTTATCTGTCACCAGAATACATTGGTGGCAACCCAGAGGGGATGCAGTTTAGTTCTGCCTCCGATTCAAGGGACCAGAGATATATGAGCAGGAAAGATGAAGAAGAAACAAAGAAATGCAGCTCTAGTACCTGGAAATACCACACTACTGTGCTTCCCTTCCTCCTGGGCAAACTGGAGAAGGAAAGACCTTCTCAGATGGATCTGTTAGCACCTAAATCTATGTGCATTGAGATGAGGAAAGAGCAGAGCCAGAGTTTTCATTACAGCTTTAGTGCCTGCTTCAGAACATCAGTCAGACAGGTCTTCCCGTGCATAGCTCTGCTGTCTGGCTGTGGGGAGTACCCCTGAGCCTGGCTGTCCCCCATGTGGGCCTCAGGACTCTGGGAGGGGCTGATGATCAGCCCCACCTGGGCTGCCCTTAACCTCGTCTCTACTCACACCTTTAATTAGAATACACATGGGTGGGCTCAGGAAATCTAAGTGTCTAGAAAGCTCTGTGGTAATTCCTATAACCAACCAGGTGTAGCAGCTGTATATCTACAGCGTCCTGGCCCGGGGGCAATTGGTGGGAGTCAGAACTGCCCCAGTGCTGGTCTGCTGCTGAGCTGTTTGCCTCCTCGGATGGGGACCCTGCAGTCCAGAAGAAGGACAGAAAAACTTGAGATTCCTTAGGGCCAGGATTAAGGGGGCCACTTGTCCCCCAGTTTCCCTGAGGAGGAGAAACAGAGGACAGAAAAAGCTCCTACAAAGGAACTAGACCACCTGCCGGCTGTTCTGGGCTGACCTGGATGGACCCTCCTCCGTGCTGGGCTGCTGCTAAGGGCGAGGCAAGGTAGCGACACCAGGTTTCCTTTTTTAATATTTCCTTAAAATATTAAGTGGACAATGAATGACCTGTGTTTGGGTGGACTTTGTTCCAAGAATAGGGCTGCAGTGTCCAAAACAGTAGCCGCTGGCCTTGTGTAGCTGTTGAGCACTTCACGGTGGTGCATGCCACGGATAGGGTTGCCAGGTTTTTAGTAACAGTACAGGACGCCTCCCCCATCCTCGAGGGGGACTGTGCATGGTGACTTTCCCCCAGAGAACACACTGGAAAGGCACAGCGGGGAGAGGATCGTGACATGCACCTCAGCCAGGTGATCCAGGTCAACATCGACGGTGATAAGTCACATTTGCTGTGATGAGATTGGCACTTTATCTCTGATCTACTCCTCCCCCCCACCCCAAAACCCATAACCCCCCATCGACTCAGGAGAGAGACGTCAGACAAGTCCTAAGAGGGGCATTCTACAAAATTCCTAACCCCACTATTCCTCAAAACCGTCAAGGTCATCAGAAACAAGGCGTTTGGGAAATGATCACACAGCACAAGGTGCTGACCTAAACCATGGCCAGGACCCCCACGTGGCTATTCAAATTAGGCGGAGCCTAAAGAGTAAGCCCTGTAGTTACTAATAACGTATTAACAGTGGTCCACTGATTATAACAAATGTATCATGTTAATGTAAGATGTTAATGATGTTAATGATGGGGGAACTGAGTGTGAGGTCTATGGGAACTCAGTGCTATTTTGACAAATTTTCCGTAGATCTAAAACTTTGAAAAATGAATATTATTGAGAGAAAAAAACAAATACAGGCCCACTTAACATTTGCAGTTCAGATAAACTGATACTTTTTAGTGTAAGTGTATCCTATGCAATATTTGGCATTTAGTTACACTAAAACATTATCTGCTTATCTGAAATTCAAATTTAGCTAGGCATCCTATATTTTATCTGAATCTGAATTTTTTAAAAAGATTTTGTTTTTGACAGAGAAGGGGGAGGGCCCAGAGCAATCTCCACAGTTGTAACATCATTCGTCCTCGACTTAGTTTCATTCCACACAGGTGGGCATGGGGGCGTGCAGGGTGGGAACCAGGCTGGGTGCCTCTTGCATGGGGGGCACGCCCTGGGCAGGAGCTGAACCGGGGGCCTCCACATGGGAAGCACACCCCAGTTCAGCATGTGTCTCTATGGGCTGGAGCCGGGAATCGATCCTCAGACCCCGGAGCTTCGAGGCGGGCGCTCCACCCATTGAGCCATCCCTGCTTCCCCCTGAATCTGAATTTAAACAGCCATACATGGCCGATGGCTGCAGATGAAACTGGGAGGTGCAGGTCCAGGGCTGGCTGGCTGTTCCTGACAGCAGCAGGTAAGAAAGCAGTTGAAACACACGAGGCCCTGAGAGTTTCAAGACTTACTCAGAACCTTCTACCTCCAAAGCCAGCCCTCTTCTCCCTGCATTTAACGTGGTTTCTGCAGAGAAGAGCCATGCTCTTACGCGGCCTGCAGGGGCCTGGTACGGTATGGCAGTGTTGGGCCCCTTGGAAGCCTGGAAGGCAGTTGAGGATGCAGAGTTTCTGGTGGGTGTGAAGTGACAGCTGGGACTGCTGCTTGGGGTCATTGCTCAGGGACCACAGTGCCCAGTAATACGTTGGCACAAGTTTCACAGCCTGTTGGACACGGCATAGTTGGGTTCTCTGCTCAAGGCCTCACGGGGCCGAAACTAAGGTGCCGTGGGGACCGGCCATGTCCAGGCTCACTCAGATTGTCAGCGGAGTTGGATGCTGGGCAGGTGCAGGGCTGAGCCCCCCCCATTCCCACCCCCCATTCCCTCTCTGGCTGGAAGTAGGGCTGCTCAGAGCTCCTTGAGGCGGCCCTCATTCCTTGCCATGGATAACCCTCTGTCTTCAAGCAGCAGTAGTGTCAAATTCTTCTTGTGCTTCCAACCTCAGCTTCCCTTGTCTCCCCCAGGCCCCAAATTAAAGGGCTCATGTGGTCAGGTCAGCTGACTTGGGACTTCAATTATACCTCCAGTTCCCTTCACAGTAGCAGCTAGGTTGGTGCTGGAGTGACTGGGAGAAGGTGGGTATACCCCAGGGTGGGAATCCTGGAGGGGAAACCTTAGAGTTAGTTGTAGCCTCACAAGGACTGCCAGATGCAACAATGTAGACAGAGCAGTGGTGTCCAGCCTTCTGGCTTCCGTGGACCACATGGGAAGAAGAACTGTCTTGGGCCACACATACAATACACTCACACTAACAATAGCAGATGAGCTAAAAAAAAAACAACTCATGTTTTAAGGTTTATGAATTTGTGTTGGGCCACATTCAAAGCCGTCCTGCGGGAAGCCAGGATGGCTCAGTGGGTTGATTGCTCGCCTTGCAACCCTGGGGTCCGAGGATCAAGTCCTGGCCCTGGCCTGTGTGGACCGATATGCTGAACTGGGGTGTGCTTCCCATGTGAGACGCCTCCCAACTTGTAGGGGGCGGGCCTCCCATGCAGGAGGCCCCAGTCCAGTTTCCAGCCTGCGTGTCCCTGCGTCCACCTGTATGGAATGAAACTATGTTGAAATTGATGACGGGCAACTGCAGAGGCTGCTCTGGGCCCTCCCCCTTCTCTGTCAAAAACCATGAATCTTAACAAAAAAAAAAAAAGCCAGCCTGGGTTGCATGTGGCCCCCGGACCCTGGGTGGGACAAGCTTGATATAAAGGGTAAAGCAGGTTCTGGAGAGAGACAACTGGTGTCAAATCCCTGCCCCACCACTAAGGTATGTGTAGCCTGGGGCACAGGGGCCTGTGGCCTTATTTGTAAAACAGGAATCGGAATGTCCTGTTAAGCTCTTCACATGAACCTTATCTTGCACTCAGCTTTGCCTTGTAGGCGTGACAATGGTGTTTCCTGTGCTTCCCCCACATTCTCCACGTCCTGGCTGGTGACAAGGCTCTTTAAGGAGTAGGGGTGCGCTGGCTCAGGATCTCGGTCTCCCCACTTTGGCTGGCTGGACCAGACTTGGCCTAGGGAACGCCCTCAGGAGAAATCTTTCCAAAACACGTATGCATGCAGTAAAATGCATATGCAATTGCAACATAAACGTAATGGCCCTCAGGGTGTGCGAATGAACTTGAGGTAGGGACTGTTTGTAGTTTCAGGGTAATTTCCATCCACTCCCTCAGTTGCACAGTTCACAGCAGATGCAACTTGGCTTTAGCGTTCTGGTGGACTCATTTCACCATAAGCATCCTGTTTATTCCATGATTATGGGCCTCTGGTACCCAATTTGCTTGAAAACCTTGTGAACTTATTAATGGAGAAAGCAAGAATGAGGAATCCTGGGTAATGTGAAAACAGGCGGCCAGTTTTGCAAAAGTTCCAACATGGGTGGCTTATAACTAATTGGAAAAACATGCCTCTTTTCTGGGTTGCCTAATCTTTTTTGCAGGGCCCAGCCCTTAAGTGTTGGCAGAAGGCTTACGGGAGCATACTCAGCTCCCAGGGTGGTCACCATGGTGACCACAGAAGCACAGAGCTCTTGCCTGCATCTGAGGGTCCTTCAGGTGTTGTCAGCTCAGGACCTGGTCAATCACCAGCCTACCTGGCGAGGGCAGAGGGCAAGGTGGCAGGCACAGCAGAGAGTGGGGATTCGATCCGGCTTTACCTTCAGCCTTCAGAGCTACAGGCTCCGGAGGCAGCGTTTGCTCTACCAGTCGCAAAAAGGAAACGGTCAACATTTCGTCCTCTCTGAGCTGAGGAATCGAACTCTTGGATTATATAATAAGTTCGTGCTTGGGTCCTTTCACAGTTATTTTTAGAAATGCAGAAGCTGATGGTCCTGCTTTCTCTTCCTTGTTGGGTTTCTCTGTAAGAGAATGTTCCCAGGGACAGATGAGCTGTCTGGGCCCCGGCCCCATCCGTGTCACTCTGTCAGCAGAGTGGAACTCAGCCCTGGCTGACCCCACCAGCTCCTCTGCTCCAGGCACAGAAACAAGCGCCTGACCTAAGGGCCCTGGGTCAGAGAGACCCGGGGTGTCCACATCTGGGCGTGGCTGGCGTCTCAGTCACTGGGCCTCGTCTCAGAGCTGCTGGGGTGTCCTTTATAAGAGGGGAGGACCACACGCCCCCCTCCCCTGGGCGGTTTCAGGATGAAAAGGCAGCACGTGGAGACCCCTCCCCACCACCACCTCGGGGAGGGGGCATGGACCAAGAAGGAGGCCATACTGCTCTTAGAGTTTTATGGTTTGCGGTTTCCTCTCCCTGTCTCCACTTCCTTCTGAAACCCCAAAAGAGGATTCTCAGGAAAGGAAGGGCCTTTCAGATCCCAGAGCACAGCTGGGAATGACTGTCCCCACTGAGGTTGGCCAGGGCTCCAGGGTGACTCCTGGATTTGTGGGTTTGGTCCCCAGGGCCACCGAGACACAGCTGGCCGGCTGCTGAGCAAGCCCTCCTGCAACACCAGCTTTCTCCCTCCCTGGGAAAAGGTCTTGTCCTGCCCAGGCCGCTTACAGTAACACCGCACCGGGTCCTGCGCCTCCCAGGGATTTTTAGCACAGAGTGCGTACAACCCGTCCCAGCTCTTTGGCTCTGGCCCCTCTTGTTACTATTAACTCCAAAATCTTGTGAAATGGACACGCTCTTGAGTGGAGGCAGGCTGCCAACCATTGAAATAGTCGGGGTGGATTCCCCAGCTGCTGAAAGCTGCCAGCAGCAAGTAGCTCTGAGACTGTTGTCATAGACCTGGGACTAGAATAAGCTGTTTGGAGGGGCTCCGTGGCTGGGCAGCCCCTTGCTTTATGGCAACGCTGATCTCTCCAGTCACCTGAGGGTGTGCACTGAGCGGCTCTGAAGCTGGGCCAGCTGCATAATGTGCAGGGCCGAGTATAGAACAGGAACACAGGACCCCTCATTCCCAAGTTACTGAGATTCAAGGTGGTGACAGCCGAGCAGTCAGGCAAGCGTGGGGGTGCTTCTGAGTCCGGGGCCCTGGCTGCGTGGTGTGTATGCCCCTGAAGCCTGGTCTGGACAGAGAGTACAAGGCGGGCAGCCGGTCTGTGGCATGCAGATAAATTTGATCACCCTACCCTTTGGGGCAGTTGGCTCACATCTTTTCTAAACTGTTGACTGGGCAAGGCTAGTGAGAGATGGGCAAGACGGCTTCTAGTCTAGGCTGAGAGGCTGGCTGCGTGGGACACGCAGTGACAAAGGAAGGTGGCAGGGCTCCAGGCCACTTGTTTGTTTTTTTCTAGCGCAGGTCCTGAAGCATGGACACCTGGCATGGTCGTCTGTCACAGGGTTCAGAGACCCAGAAGACCAGACATTCCTGCCAACGATTTGCCCGTGGCCAATTGTTGTGAAAACCTAAACCTTTCTGTTTCAAGTGAGGTTTCACAGTGAACCTCTGTTGTCTGGAAAAGGGTAGTCCCGTTATGGGAGAGCAATTGGTATTTGAATAGAATGGGTGAGAGGTTGCTAAGGAAACAGTGGTTTGCCAAGTTTGGCTTCTATAAATTATTGGCGAAAAAGAAAGCACTGCCGTTTTATTCCTTCTCCCGAATGATACACAGGAAGGGAAGCTGAGACTGGGAAAAATGAGTCATGGAGTGGGAGGCTCAGATCCACGGGGCTTCTCTCCCTCGCTACTTGGGGTCTCTTTCTCATTTACCTCCCAAGCTCCAGATTAAAAGGCAAACGAAGACCTTTTCTCTGATTGGGTGAGTGAATGGGGGGACTGAAGAAGTCTGCAGAAGCTGGAAGAGATTTCTTTTTTCCATTAAAAAAAAAAAATCTTGTTTTATGTGAAAACAAGGTTGCTTCTATTTTCCTACCAGCCTTTTAAAAAAAGAATTGAGATGTCATTCACATATCATAAATTCACCCCCTTTAACTGTACAATTCAGTGGTATTTTTAGTGTATTTACAAGGTTGTGCAGCCATCGCCACCATCTGATTCCAGAATATTTTCATCACCCTCAGAAGATACTCCATACCCCTTAGTGGTCACCCCCTCCCCCCATTATGGCCTGGCAATGCTAATCTACTTAATGTCCCCATGGATTTATCTATTCTGGACATCTCGTATATATAGATGCCTAACATGTGGCCTTTTGTGTCTGTCTTTTACTCTACATCATGTTTTCAAGGCCCATTCGTGTTGTAGCATGTGTCAGATCTCTCTTTTTCATGACTGAGTAATATTCCATTGCATAGGTAGACCGCATTTCCTTTATCCACCCACCAGTGCATGGGAATCTATCCAGTTGTTTCTACTTTTTAGCAAAAGTGACTTTTTCTGACACCTAATGAAATTGCTGGAGTTCTGGAGCTGGGCCTGGGTCCTGGGAAACAACACTTCACTGGAAGTTATGAAAAAGGTAGTACAGTATTTGGCCTTTTCCAAAAAACAAACTTTTTTCTCTCAATTTTTTACTGTTCCATTTAAAAGTACTGAAGGGAGGCAGAATTCCCGCCCCGCCCAAACAGGTTTCTTGGACACAGGGATTATTTTGAAAAACAGGCACAGGAGAAGCTCTGAAAACTAAAAGTTATCCTTTTGTAAGAGACATTTACGTTTATTTAGAAAGGAACTCTCCATTTGTAAGGCTGTCTCCCTCTCTCTACCTGAGGAGGTGCAGGACCACATCTTAGGATGAGCTAGGCCCTTAGATCTTTGTAACAAACTCCTTGTTTACCATGCTTTTCCTGGTAACTGCCCCATACCTGGCTTCCTTTCTTTTGTCTTTAGCTGAAGGTAGTATAATATTTAGGCAGGTTGCTTAGGCCACCCTGGGTAGCTCCTATGTTTACAGAACATTTACATGGTAATAAATGTTCATTTTTCTCTTGTGAATCTGTCTTTTATTACAGAGTTCTCAGCCACACACTCACAAGGGTAGAGGGAACATTCGTTTTCCTTCCCTGCAGTTCCTGGATAACTTAGATGGAACCCACTGGAATACTCTACTTGCTCTAGACTAGCCTGCAGATGGGATCCTGGCAGAAGCCAGTGAGGGTAAAAATTGTAGATGAGAAAAGAGGGGGGCATCTACGGAAAGTAACCTTGCAGGGTGATCTGACCATAAAGTTCTAACTGGGCAGGTCAGCACCGTGAGTAGTCATGCCCCAGGCCTATCACTTCTTAGTTTTCAGGCAGTCCTGCCCATTGTTCAAAGGTTAACACACTTTTGAAATGCCACAAGTTAATAGCCCTAGGAAGGGGTATTAACCCTGGAAAGAGCACATAAACCTACCTATTCTGTAATCCAGTCCCCACCCTGCTTTCTCCCACCTCTGGGTGCATTCAAGTGCATAAGAGCAGTTTCAGAAATGTTATTCTCTGGAGCATTTGAGATCTTGTTCCCCAACATATGTCATCAATTTGGCTCAAATAAACTCATAAAAATTCTCTACAGGTTCAGCTGTTTCTTAAAGTCAGCTCTCCCAGATTTGTCTGTAGTGCTCAGTTGCAGATTTGGGCTTCCACATTGAATCATTTCTCTTAGGCATGAACAGTTTCTTTTAATATTTCTTGTACCAAGGGCCTGGTGGTGACAATTTCTCTCACCTTTGCCTGAGATTTTATTTTGAATTTATTTATTTATTTTTAAAGATTTATTTTTATTGTTTTTGACAGAGACAGAGATACAGAGACAGACAAAGAGAGAAGGGGGAGGGCCCAGAACAGTCTCCATAGTTGCACATCATCAGTTTTTCCACATAATTTCATTCCACAGGTGGGCGCGGGGCTGCACAGGGCAGGAACCGGGCCGGGGTCTTCATCTCAGTGAGAACTGAACTGGGGGCACTCCCCAGCTCAGCATATGGGTCCACACAGGCTGAGGCCAAGATTCGATCCTCAGTCCCCGAGGCTGCAAAGTGAGTGCTTAACTCACTGAGCCATCCCGGCTTCCCAAATTTATTTTTTTTTAAAGATTTATTTTATTATTTTTGACAGAGACAGAGAGATACAGAGACAGAGAGAGAGAGAGAGAGAAAGGGGAGGGCCCAGAGCAGTCTCCATAGTTGCACATCATCAGTTTTTCAACAGGGTTTCAGTTCCACACTGGTGGGTGGGGGCTGAGCAGGGCCGGAGCTGGGCTGGGGACCTCCTGCATGGGAGGCACGCCCCCTGGAGGCAGGGGTCCAACTGGGGGGGCAAGAACTGCACTGGGGGCCTCTCGCATGGGAAGCACACCCCAGTTCAGCATATGGGTCCGCACAGGCCAGGGCAGGGATTCGATCCTCGGTCCCCAGGGCTGCAAAGCAAGCGCTTAACCCTCTGAGCCATCCCGCTTCCCCTGAATTTATTTTTGAAGTATGTTTTTTGTTGGCTATAAATTACTAGATTGGCAATGTTTTCCCCACCAGTCATTCCTTTTTCTCCTGGCTTCCAGTACTTCTAATGAATTCAGCTGTCATTAGTATCATTCCTATGAATGTCTCTTTCATTCTGTAGCTGCTTTGAAGATTTTCTTTTTCTTTGGTTTTCACTAATTTGATTATGATATGCCTGGCTGTGGTCTTCTCTGTATTAATTCTGTTCAGGATTTGCTGAGTTTTGTGGCTCTGCAGGTTATCTTTTATCAATCTTGATGAGTTACTGGCTATTATCTTTTAAGATATTCTTCTGCCCTGTTCACTGTTCTTCTTCTGGGACTCCAGTTGCATGTATGTTCAACAACTTGACTGTCCAGCAGGATTCAGATGCCTAGTCTTTGTGTCTTCCTTTCCCTCTTTTTTTTTCTTCATTTCCTTTTTAATTCTTATTTCTTTCTGTGCTTCAGTTTAGATGATTGGTATTGACCTGTCTTTAAATTCACTGATTCTTTCTTGGGCTGTATTCAGTCTGCTATTAAATCCATGTAATGAATTTTTCATTTCAGACACTTGTTTTTTCTTTTTCTTTTTTTAAGATTTATTTTATTGTTTGAGAGAGAGAGAGAGAGAGAGAGAAGGGAAGAGGTCCCAGAGCAGTCTCCATAGTTGTGCGTCAGTAGTTGTGACATGGTTTCACTCCATACAGGTGGATGTAGGGCCACGTGGTGTGGGAACCAAACTGGGGGCCTCCGCATGGGAGGTGAGAACCTTCACCACCCAGCCATCCTGGTGGTTACCAGTTGCACACAGTTCAGCGTATGGGTTTGCACAGGCTGGGCCCGGGAATTGAACCCTGGACCTCGCAAACGTGAGGCAAGCACTGCACAGCTGAGCTATCCATGCATCACCATAATGGCTTTATTTTTAAGCTATAAAACATCACTAATTTTAAGTATAACAGGTCCTCAAATAACATCAGTTTGTTCAATGTTGTTTTGTATAATGATGAGATGCCATAAGAACTTAATGATTTAAAAAAATAATTGTTTTCAATGCCAGTTGCTATATAAAGTATTATATTTGTTTCAGGTGTACAGAATAGTGATTAGTCATTTATATAAAGAAGTGATCACTCCACAAGTCGAGACCTCATTTGACACCATACATAACCAATACATAGTTATTACAATATTACTAACTATATTCTCTGTGCTATACTTTACATCCCTGTGACAGTTTTTATAAATGATGATTTGCCCATCTTAATTCCTTCCCCCTTTTTTTCCCCCCAATGCCCCCTCCCATCTGGCAACCATCAAAATGTTGTCTGTATTTGTAAATTTGTGTCTATTTTGCATGTTCATTTATTTTGTTTTTTATATTCCACATATAAGTGACATACTATAATTGTCTGATTCATTTCACTTAGCATAACCTCTAAAGTTCATCCATGTGGTCACAAATGGCAAGATTTTATTCTTTTTATGGCTGAGTAATATTCCATTGCACACCACATCTTTATCCATTTGTCTATCGATGGACACTTGGTGGATTTCATATCTTGGTTGTATAAATAATGCTGTAATGAACATAGGGCTGCATATTTTTGAGTTAGTGTTTTTGTTTTCTTCTGATAACTACCCAGAAGTAGAACTGCTGTTGTCATCTGGTGGTTATTTTTAGTTTTTTGAGGAACTTCTATGCTGTTTTCCAGTGCATGCGGGTTCCCTTTCCTCCACATCTTTGCCAGTACTTGTTTGTTGATTTATTGATGATAGCCACTCTGACAGGTCTGAGGTAATACCTCCTGGTTTTAATTTGCATTTCCCTGATGATTATTTATGTTGAGAATGTTTTCACGTGTCTGTTGGCCATCTTAATGTCTTCTTTGGAGAAATGTCTATTCAGGTCCTCTGCCCATTTTTTGATCAGATTGTTTTGTTTATTTGGTATGAAGTTGTATGAGTCCTTATATATTTTGGATATTAATCCCTTATCAGATGTATCATTGGCAAATATCTTCTCCCATTCAGTAGACTGTCTTCATTTTGTTGATGGTGTCCTTCACTGTGCAGAAACATTTTAGTTTGACCTAGTCTCATTTATTTTCTTTTGTTTCCCTTGCCCAAGGAGACATATCAAATATATATATGTTACTAAAAGTGATGTTATCATGTCTAGTGTCTCTGTTTTCTTCTAAGCACTTTTGGGTTTTGGGTCTTACATTTAAGTTTTTAATCCATTTTGAGTCTATTCTTGTATGTGGTATAAGTAAGTAATTTGGTTTTATTCTTTTGCATGTGTTGTGTCTGTCCAGTTTTCCCAACACCATTTATTAAATAGACTGTCTTTACCCCACTGTATAGGCATGCCTCTTTTGTCATAGATTAATTGGCCATATACATGTGGTTTTATTTCTGGGTTCTCTGTTGTGTTCCATCAATCTTTATGTCTGTTTTTATGCTAGTACCACGCTCTTTTGATTATTATAGCCTTGTAAATTACTATAGTTTAATTAAAAAGTAGTGTGATTCCTCCAACCTCTTCTTTTCCCCTCAAGATTGCTGTGGTATTTTCTGGTTCCATATACATTTTTGGATTATTTGTTTTAGTTCTTTGAAAAATGCCATTGGTATTTTCAATAAGGATTGTATTGCATCTGTAGATTGCTTTGGGTAGTATGAACATTTTAATGATGTTAATTCTTCCTATCCATGAGCACATAAATCCTTTCATTTATTTGCATTTTCTTCAATTTCTGAAGTATCTTATAATTTTCCAAGTTCAGGTCTTCCACCTTTTTGGTTAAATTTATTCCTAGGTATTGCATTCTTTGTTATATAATTGTTAATAGGATTGTTTTCTTGATTTCTTTTCCTAATAGTTTCTTATTGGTGTATAAAAACACAACGAATTTCTAAATGTTAATTTTGTATCTTGACCCTTTACTGAATTTATCAATTCTAATAGTTTTTGGTGGAATCTTTAGGGTTCTCTCTATAAATTATCATCATGTCACTTGTAGATAATGATAGTTTTACTTCTTTTTCAATTTGGATACCTTTTATTTTCTTATCTGCTGTGTCTAGAACATTTTTTTTTTTTTGGTAAGATTTATTGTTAGAGCGAGAGAGAGAGAGAGGGGGTAAAGATTTCATTCTTTTTTATGGTTGAGTAATAGCCCATGGTTAAATATCACCACCTCTTCTTTATCCTTTTCTTCATGGATGGACACCCAGGTTGCCTCCTTATCTTGGTTACTGTAAATAATGCTATGATGAACGTATGGATGCACATGTCCCTTTTTAAAGTTTATTTATTTTATTAATTTTTGACAGAGAGAGAGAGAGAGATACAGAGACAGAGAGAGAACTGAACTGGGGGCACTCCCCAGTTCAGCATATGGGTCCGCACAGGCCGGGGCCCGGATTTGATCCTCGGTCCCCGGCGCTGCAAAGTGAGCGCTTAACCCACTGAGCCATCCTGGCTTCCCCACATGTCCCTTTTAAATAGCATTTTGGGTTTCTTTGGATAAATACCCAGAAGTGGGACTACTGGGTCCTTTTTTACCTCTTGTTATAGTCTTGTTTTAAAGTCTATTTTGTCTGATATAAGTATTGCTACCTCAGCTTTTTGTTTTGATTTTCATGAAATAGCTGTTTCTATTCCTTTACTTTAAGCTATGTATGTCTTTCAATCCAAAGTGAGTCTCATGGGGATGCTGGGATGGCTTAGTGGGCTGAGCGCTTGCCTTGCAGCCACAGGGTCAGAGGATCAAATCCCAGCCCCAGCCTGTGCAGACCCATATGCTAAACTGGGGCATGCTTCCTATGTGAGAGGCCCTGGTTTGGTTCTCACCCTGCATAACCCCACATCCACCTGTGCAATGAAACTATGTCAAAACTAATGATGTACAATGTGGGGGACGGCCAGGAGGCTTGGGGAGGTGGAAAGCAAAGGGTGCTTTTACACCGCTTGACCCTGGCCTGACCAGGCTTAGAGACGGGACAAGTGAGCCGGTTTCATGTCTCCTGCTTATTCCCCATAATCTGGTTGAAAGGTTTGAGGTCAACATGTTTTTTCCTCATGCAGTCATGAATAGAGAGATAAATCAGGTTTGGGCGAAACCTGCGATAGAGACACAAGGTGTTTCTTATGGTTGACATGAGCTAGCTCCATGTGAACGGATGAGGAAGCACATTGTGTTCCTCTTTCACTCAGCATTTTCCACGAAGAGTCAATGGCAGGGTAGATAGTTTGGTAAGAAGCAAATGTACTCGTTTCCAAAGGAACTGAATTCAACAGTAAAGTTCAAGTGTTGAACTATATGATTTATGAGTAGCTGCTTCTTTGTGCAGGTGGGTAAGAGAGTCAGTTGTTGCTTGAGTGTGTACGTTAGGTTACTAAGGATGTTAGTTTATTTCCCCTTGTAAAAATGTATAAAAGTCTGATGCTCAATAAACTAGGAGCTGCAGTTGTATTTTGCAGACGCCCCCCCAATCCCATCTTTGTGTTTGTCTGTCTTTTAATCCTCGCTCCCCCTTTCAGGCTGTTCGTGAACGACGGGCTGGACCCGTCAGTACAACTATGGAGACTGCTCTGGACCCTCCTCCTTCTCTCTCTCTGTCAAATAAAATAAATCTTTAAAAAACCAACAACCAAAGTGAGTCTCATAGACAGCATATTAAGGGTTTTGTTTTCTTGTTCAGTCAGCCACTCTATCCTTTGATTAGAGCGTTTAATCTATTACATTGAAAGTAATTGTTGATAGATATAGTTATTACTATTTTATTATGTGTTTTTTATTTCTTCTTCCTCCTCTTCCTCCTCTTCTTGAGGTTCCTTTAACATCACTTGGAATACTGGTTTGGTGTTGCTAAACTCATTTAGCTTTTTCTTGTCTGGGAAGCTCTTTACCTGTGCTTTGGTGGGTAATCTTGGTTGTAGGTCCTTGCTTACCCCTTCTGGCCTGTACAGTTCCTGTTGAGAAATCAGCAGGGCATTTTAATAATGATGGGTCTTTGTGTGGGCCTGTTTGGGTTCACCTTGGACCTTTGGGACTCTTTATACTTCCTGGGCTTGTATATCTATTTTATTGGCTAGGTTAGGAAAGTTTTCTGTAATTATTTCTTCAAATAGGTTTTCAATTCCTTGCATGCTCTCCTCTCAATCTGGTACCCCAGTGATGCAAATGTTGGTATGCTTAATGTTGTCCCAGAAACCCCTTAAACTGTCCTTATTGGGCGGGGGACGGGGGGATGGATTTTTTTTGTTTTGATTTAGTGTTTTTCTGCTACCTTGATTTCTAAATTGCTGATTTGATCCTCTGCTTCCTCTAATCTACTGTTGATGTCCTCTTATGTATTCTGTATTTCAGTTATCGTATTCTTTGTTTCTGACTGGTTCTTTTTTGTTTTTAATGTCTATTTTTGTTTTGTGCCTCTTTGTTGAAGTTCTTATTGAGTTCATGTACTCTCCCCCTAAGTTCATTGAGCATCCTTATAACCAGTGTTTTGAACTCTACATCTAGTAGATTGCTTGTCTCCATTTCCTTGAGTGTTTTGGTGGATGTTTCTTTAGCTGGCTCCCTCTATGTATTGGGTAGATCTGCTACGTCTCCCTTTCTTGGCAAAGTGGCCTTCCATAGTAGGTGTCCAGGGGCACAGTCTCCCTGGTCACCTGAGCTGGGTGTTCCTCAGGAGCCTCTGTGTGCGTTGTGTGTGCCCCCCTGCTGTACTTGAGCCTTGGCATGTCGGTGGTGGTGGGTGGGACTGACCTTCAGGCTGACTGGCTGTGACTCTAGTGGATGAGCTGTTGTGTGAGACCTGACCTGAAGGGGTGGGAGTCACCAAGCAGAGCTCTGGTGCCAGCCAGTTCCATTCTTCAGGTGTATTATTTATGGATCCAGTTTGGGGGTGTTCTCATACCGTCTCAAGCTGGCCACGGGGCTGTGTGGGTTCTGGAGCCTCTTGGGAGGGGCTCTGGTGGAAGTCAAGGCCAGCCACCACTGGTTCTTAGCTTGGGGCAACCTCATAGGAGCTGCAAAGTGGTTTGTGGTTGGCTTCTGCTTGTGCTGTGCTTGGAGGCGCCCTGGAGAGGCTAGGCTGTGAACCGAGGCCAGCGGCCACTAGTGTGGGCCTTGGGGCTGCTTAGCAAGAGGTACAGGGCATGCTGAGGGCCGCTGCTGCTTGTGTGGGGTTTGTGAACCTTTGAGAGATTTCTAGGAAAGTCTGCAGCAGGAGCTGAAGAAGGCCACTTGCGTGGAAAACTGCTCGAATGGTTTGGGCCGGGCACTCGAGCTGGGTGAGGGGCGTTTCAGGGAATCACCAGGGCACAGCCAATGGCATTAGCTAAGTTCATGGAAGGCTCAGACACGGCACCCACCTGTGCCTACTAGCTGGGTGCGAAGAGGGTGCAGCAAACGAGCAATTACACATGCCAGCACTTCCGTCCACGGAGAGCGCTGCCTTGACCCCTGCCCTTCCAGCCCTCACCGTGGAGCCAGTCAGTTCACCTCCATCCCGCGTGTTCCTGGTGCTCTTTGGTCTTCTGCCCTAGAGCTGGAGCTCAGAATGAGGGGGCTTGTGAGGGAGCAATTCTGTGTGCAGCCCCTCAAGAGGAGCCCCTGGGACCCCAGCAGTCCTCCCGCTCACTCACATGCAGTCCCCACCGGTTTATACGGCCAAATGTTATGGGGACTCCTCTTCCCAGCCCTGGAGATCTGGGCTGGGGAGCCTGGTGGGGCCCCTCACTCCTCAGGGGGGACCTCCACAGCTGAGATATCCCTCCTGATTTGAACTGCCACACCATGGGTGTGGGACCTGCGCATTCCGTGTCGCTGCGCCTCTCACCAGTCTTGTCATGGCTTCTGCTTTATGTCCTTAGTTATAGGACTTCTGTTCAGCTCGCCTTCAGATGGGTCTCAATGACAGCTGATCTGTAATTCATTGGTAATTTTGATGCGGTTGTGGGGAGGATTCAAGCATGTGGGTTAGCTACTCTGCCCTCTTGACCAGAAGTCAGGAGCTTAACTTGTGTGTCTAATGATTAGCCTGTGCTGAGATTGGTTTTGTTATGCACAGTTCCACTTGTCACAGAACTTATCTGTGACACCAAGTAAGGGCTTACCGTATACACTTCAATGATTTTTAGTGAATTTACACTAAAGCTAAGGTGACCAGATTTTAACATTGGTAAAGTGGGACACCATTGACCGGGGGGGAGGGGGTTCTTGATTAAAAATTGGGTCTACCGCCGTTCCCTAGCTTGTCGTGCATTCTTTCCAAAAATTGGGACTTTTTTAAAACGCTGCGAGATGCGGGACAAATTGTCAAAAATCGGGACTGTCCCGCCCAAAGCGGGACGTCTGGTCACCTTAACTAAAGAGTATGTGTGCTGCCCTCAGTACAGCCCAGTTTTCGAACAGTCCCGTCACCCAAGAAGATTCCCTGTGCTCATGTGTGGTGCCTCCCTGTACTGCGCTGGCCCCAGGTGTCACTGGCCTGTTTTCTGTGTCTATCACACTTTCTTTTCTAGACATTTCACATAAATAAAATCATACAATATGTGTTTGTTTGCATCTGGCTTTCAATTAGCATGTTTTTGAGATTTTTCTGTGTTGGAATAGGTATTGGCATTATACTTTCTTCCTTTTTCTTGCTGAGTGGCATTCCATAGTGTGGACAACCACAATTAGTTTATTCGTTTAAGAGTTAATGGGCATTTGTGCACACATCTTTGCATGAGCATATGTTTTGTGTCTCTTGGGTAGATACGAAGGAGTGAAATTGCTGAGCCATGTGGTACATTCATCTTGACCTTTTTAAAAAATTGCCAGCTGTTTCTCGAGTGGCCACACCTTGTGACAGTCCCACTGGTGTGTTTGAGGGCTCTAGTTCCACATCCTCCCCAACACTCTTTTCCATCTTTTTAGTGTTGAAACTTTCCAGATGAGAACATATGCAGTATGGCGTTCTTTTTTCGTTTCCTTTGAAGTTTTACATCCCTTGGCAGCGTTGAACAGATTTCTTCATACAGATCTCTTCATATAGGACACATTCTGGTGCATTTCTTTCACGGAGTTGTATGCTGGGGGAGGTGCTGTTGTAAGTGGGCTCTAACTGCTGTCTGTCTGCAGGAAGGCTAGATGTTTTGGTACGTTACTTCTGCATCTGGCCCCGCAGAGGAATGGCTGGCTGGCTGCTGCGTTTTCCAGAGTGAACACAATTATTTTATCTCTTCTCCTTAAATCTCTTACTTTTTTCTCTTGCCTACTTTCATCAGCTAGAACCTCACAAGCACAGTAGTGGGGACAGAGGGCATTCTTTCGTTCGAGTCTCACGGACGCTCCTCTTGCTTCCAACCGTTGCAAATGATGCTGATTTTTGGCTTGATGGGCGTGTGTGTCTGTGTGTGTAATTTTATCATGTCAAAGAAGGATCCCTCTTTCTAACTTGATAAAAAGATTTTGTAATAAATGGTAAGTTTTGTCAACATCTATGACAATCATGATTTTTCATCTTTAAAGTGAATTAAAAGATGTCCAAATATTGAACCATCCGTGTCATGCTGTACAAGTCCCACTTGGTTCCCACGATTTTTCCTTTTAATGCCCAGGTGGATTTTATGTGCTAATAATTTATTTGGGAATTTTGCGTTGTTTTTATGTGGATGAAGGTAGCTGGGTGGTTTTCCTTTATTGTGCTGAATTGTTGGCTTTTGCTATCAATGTTCTCCAGTCCCTGATAAAGAAGGTGGAAGTGTTTGTCCTTCCTTGGCCCTGGTGCAGTTTACACAGCATTGGAATTAGCATTTAAACTGGCTGACTTCACCTGGAAACCGTCCACACCTGGGACTGGTCTCCCTTCCCCCTCCCCCTCCTACATGTGGCTTGGGGGATGGTGGTATTTTTCTAACAACTTTCTCAGATTCTTCTGGTATAGTTAGATGTTTTCTCTTTTGGTGCTTGTCTCCCCCCACCCCCCCAAATTAATTTCCTGTAGGTTTTCAAGTTTGCTTGTATAGACAGACAGCATTGACAACCCCCCTGTCCAGATAAGTTGGCCCCCACCCCCCTAAAAGCCAGCTTTTGGATTTGTTTGCAGGCCATCCTTCTCCTGTGACTTTATGGTGAAAACCTTTACATTTAGGACACGCACAGATGTTTCCAAGCTGGTCTTGGAGAACCGGCTAAGACACACCTCACACCCATAGCCCCTTGACAGCAGGGGGTCCCTGGAAAGCATCCTCGGCACTGAACACACCAGGGGTTTGTTCCTCCCCTGGTGGCTAGGCTCCGAGGGTGTTGGCCAGTGTGCTGCAGGGTGACCTCATTTCTACCCACGCCTTTCCTGTCTTTAAAGACTAATTGAGAAGTGAGGTTAGCTAATAAAAGCTGACTCAGTTTTTCCTAAGATGTGTGCTGACTTCAGTCCCTCCTCTTTTCGACAGTGGTCAAATGTGAGCCGTTTTTCCTCTTTGACGGTGGCCACACTTTAATGTGGTCATCACCCAACAGGTGACAAGAAGGGGAACGATGGAAGCGAAGGGTAGCAGGCGGCCACCTGAAACAATGACACTTTGGAATGCGGGTTAGGCCATTGAGAAGAAGCAGATAGGAGAAAAGCTCTTGTCCTTCCTCCCTTTGCCTAAAAGAACAATGTAAATTCTTGAAGGTGCCTCCCACCCAACCCCAGATTCCAGGAAGGACAGAGGTTAATCCCTGGAGATAACTTTAGACCCAGCCAGCCAGCCCCACAGGAATCTCTGTAAGGAGATTACCTAGCCCTTACCAACCATTATTTCCCCACTCCCCTGGATTTCAGAAAAATTTCCTTTGAACCTCCCATTTCCTTCCTTTATTTATTTTTTAAATTTTCTATTGTAGTAAAATATGCATAAAATTTACCACGATGACCATGTGTAGGCATATAGTCAGTGGCATTAACTATGTTCAGTGTTGTGCGACATCACCACCTTGCATCTACGTTTTCATCTTCCCCAGCTGATGCTCTGCACACCTTCACCGGCTCCTCCACCCGCTCTCCTGCCCCGGGCAACCACAGGCCTACTTCCTGTCTCTAAATGTGACTGCTCTAAGCCCTCATCTAAGGGAAAGTCTACACTATTTGTTCTTTTGTGTCTGGCTTAGTTCACTTAGCATAATGCCCTCAAGGTTCCTCCTCCTAGCAGGCATCAGAATTGCCTTCCTTTTTGAGGCTGAGTAGGATTCCATTGTATGGATGTACTGCCTCTTTTATCCATTCATTCTTCCATGGACACTTGGCTTCCTTCTGCCTCCTTGCTTGCTTTTTAATTTTTAAAAAATCTCTGGGACAAACAGCATCATAACAATTACAAAGAAATTTTTTTAAAGATTTTTTTTTATTGTTTTTGAGAGAAGGCGAGAGAAAGAGCAAGCAGGAGGACCCAGAGCAGTCTCCATAGTTGTACATCATTAGCTGTGACATGGTTTCATTCCACACAGGGGGATGTGGGGCCGTGTGGGGTGGGAACCAAACCAGGGCCTCCCGCATGGGAGGCGAGAACCTTCGCCACCGAACCATCCCAGAGGTTACCAGCTGCACCATGCAGTTCAGCGTATGGGTTTACACGGGCCAGGGCCAGGAATCAAACCCCAGACCTCATGCTTCTGGGGCAAGTGCTCAACCGCTGAGCTATCCCGGCATCCCTGGAGCCTAACCTTTTTTTCCTGTTAATACATTGCCTCATGTTGGACTTTTTTGACACATGAGTTCAAGGTGGTATCTGCAATGAATGTATCACAACTTTAAATAATCATTTCCCTGTTGGCTATTTAGTTTTTCTTCATTTTGAAAAATAAAATTATTTTGAAAAATTTTGGAATCATTTATATTTCCCTTCCCTCCTTCATTTTGGGTAAAGTTCTAGGAGTGAGATTATTAAGTCAAAGGAGTGAATATTTTTAAGGCTTGAGACACACCACTGAGGTTGTTCTAACTGATGTGGCCATTTGCAGAATTTTTTGTTGTTGTTGTTAAATTTATTGGGGTGACATTGGTTGATAACAATCACATTGTTTCCAGGTGCACAATTCTACATTACATTGTCTATACATCGCATGATGTGCTCACCACCCAGAATCAGCTCTCTTTCCATCACCACATTTACAGAATTTGAGGGGATCAGTTTTGCCCAGGGCCTCACAAGTTTTGGGTATTTATTTAAATACCTGGTTTGCAGTGGAATAGATAAAGTTATAATTGTTATTTTCCTTCAGTAAAATTGAATTTTCCACCTAATGTGTACTCCTCAGTTATTATTTTCCTCTTTTGAGTTGCCTGTTCTTTTTATCAAATTATCTTGTGGCAACAATGAAAGACAATTATTTACTTGCTCTTTGTATGCTGTAGACACAAGAATGTCTAGGTATTTTGAGTGGAATCATTCCCTCTCGAATCTGTTTTTCTGTGAACTGCACACACCCACCCACACCACACCCAGCGTTGCAAAGTGCTGATGTTGTCAACTCTGCCCTAAGAAAGGGGAACTGGTTTTACCTCCTTGGGTCTGCGTGGTGCTCGTGTCCAGCCCACAGCTGTGTCCCTGGTAAACGCTTGAAGGACAGCAGGTTGGGGAGACTTAGCAGTTTTCTTTCTGGACCAGAAATATCATGGGTCCATTGAGCAGATTTAGAAACCAACAGGTGTGTGGTTGCAAACTGGGTGCATCAAACCCCTCCTGCTCCCCATTTGCTTTCCACTGCGAAGCTTCTTTCCCTCCTACTTCTGCGCTGAGTTCCCTGCAGCAAGACGTAGGCCTGCGCTTCTGGCAGTGGTGGGTGTATTTCTGAGGATGTAGTTCTGATGGTGCGTGACACGGCTTATGGGCATTTTAATGCGTATTAGGAAAAAACGGACAAGCACTATACATATCACGGCCCGGGACAGGGCTGAAGTGCACTTGACTCTTTCTTAAAGTAAATGGTAGACGATACGGCACAAGGCTATTGGGAAAGTAGAAGGTGGATGATTGACGTTGGGTGGCCGGGATCAGCGCCAGGCTGGCTGTCTCCTGGCTGTATGACCTTGAGTAAGTGCCCTGAGCTGGCTGCTGCTGCCATTGCATGGGGTCATTGGTGCCTCGTCGGCTCTGACAAGGTCTAAGAGCAGTTCCTAGATTCTGGGGTCTCTTGGTTGCAACCCACGACAACACGGCCCATGCTCAACAAGTCCTCCCTCTCCCTTCCGGAGGATGAGAACGTGCGGGATTGGCTTCCCCGTTCCCATTCCATCTGTCTCCTAAAAGCTCTCTAGCTCCTTCTAAGCGCCTTCGAGCCCCTGCTGTGTGCCTGGATGTTATGGGAGGCCAGGGACAGCTGAGTCCCCGGTCTGCTCTGGTTCCCCCGCTCATGGCTGACGCCTGGCCCGTGGCTCTGGAATCTGGACCCTAGGACTGCGGGGGCCCCTACTGCTGGGCAGGTTTCACAGCTTCCCCCATCTCGCCCTTAGATTATCAGCCCTGCAACCCACGTGTTGTTGGGTTCTGCCAGCTTTATTTTTCAGTTGAAAAAACTCAAGGGTAAAGCCTGCCCCCCAAAGAAAGAACAACTTGGAATGCTGGGTGCTTCAGGCCTCATGGCCCAGGGGCCCGTACCATGTTTGTGGAAACCCGCCTTTCAAGGAGACCTTCTTATCTGATCCCTCAGACATTCAGTTCTAGATTCAGTCTCTAGCCCGAAGAGGGAAGCTCCCCACCAAGGCTTGTAATGATGGGGTTTGGGATTATCAGCCCCCCTCAGCGAGCCTCATGCCTCAGGGGAGGGCAGGGGGCACTGATGCCCTTCTAGGAAGACCCCAGGGCAGCCCCGGCTCATACAGGGCAGGAAGAGGAAGGTAGGGAACTCTTCAGACCAGTGTGGGCTTTATTGTCCCCACATGCATTCTGGAAGCATTGACAGACCGCTGTTCTTTCCCGGTATCTGGAGCGAGTGGGCCATTTCTGTACCTCCTGGCCGCTCCTTGCCACTTGTTCTGTCCCAGCCAAGATTCTTGACCTTGCCGAGAAGCTGGGATTGTGGTAGGAGCTGAAGGAGTCTGAAATCTTTGGTGGCCTGGTGCTGGCTTGGGCAAACCTCAAACTGTGAAGAGTAGTCAGGTGGTGTGGTATGGGCCCAGAGGACTGGGGACCCCTCTGTCTCCCGGAGTCATGCTGGGGGCCCTTGTTCCAGCCGAGCGGCTCTTGTTACAAGGTCCCCTCTGGGAGCGCAGCAGGTATGGTTAGGTAGTTCCCTACACCTGTGAGTCAGAACCGGTTGCCCTCACCCCAGGAGTTCCCAGCCAAGGGGAGGGCTGAGTCCCAGCACACGATGCTTTGGGAGCACAGCGGATGCACCCAACCCGAAGTGGGGGTGGTGGGTAAAGGGAAGTTCAGGGGGTGGTACAGGGCTGACCCCTGAAGGATGAGGAGAAGGTCTGCAGGTCATGAAAGCAGCAGGACACATTTGGTGACCTCTGAATTTCTCTTCACTCTCAGAAAAAGCCAGCCTCATCCTTGGATCTCAGGCTCACGCTGAAGTGTGGATCGCATTAAATCAGGGGTCACTGGCTCTGGCAGACCCCTCACCCTCTAGACCAGGGGTCTCCAAACTTTTCAGCCCACGGGCCGCATTAACTATCAAACAGCAGTTTGGGGGCCGACTACACACTCGAGGTCTAAATAAAAAAGAATCAAAACATAGATGTTGTTTTTAATTATTTATTTAATATTATTTTATGCAGATAAAAAGGTCTCCACGGGCCGGATGAGAGGGCCTCGCGGGCTGGACGGGGCCCGCGGGCCGTGGTTTGGAGACCCCTGCTCTAGACGGGTCACCATTAGCAGGTGAGTTGTCAAAGTTCTTTCCTTTTCCGTTTCTTGTACTTCGTTTCTTCCTCTGGTCTTACTGAGTGAATGGAATCATCAGCGCTGTCTGCAATAGAGGCAAAGAGCATATCTTATCTCACTGCTGAATTTAAAGGGGACGCTTCTGAGCTCGCACCAAACTGTGATGTTAAGGCTACGTACCAAACCCCTCCTGGTATCACATTAAGGAAGGTCCCGCCTATCCCTCTTCTGCTAGGAGAGTTTTTAAATATAAAGCATGAGCATGAGAGAATTTTATTAACGGCCTTTTTGGTCATCTGTTGAGATTGTATCTTTGGTTCTTTTTCAGATCTGATATTATCATTTAATAATTTCTAGTTGGCTGCCAAAATGTGCAGTCTGTGTCTGATAAGCCCAGTCCTGAGTTCCTGTGGGTTTGTGTCTGTCATCTGTCTGTGCTGGTTCTTGCTTTTGGAATTTTGTCTCCTTAAAGTGTGCTTTAAAATCATTAAACAGTGTTCATAAGAACAGTGTTTATTTATCACCATGCCTAGCACACAGTAGGTGTTTAGTGAATGTTTATAAGATAAAAGTGCTACATATCATGAAATTTACCCTCTTAACCATTTATAAGTGCACAGTTCAGTACTGTTAAGTACATTCATGTTGTCTCCAGAACTCTTTGCATCTTGCAGGATTGAAACTCTGAACCCATTAAACGCTTATCCCGTTTAGGAAAAAAAAAAAAATGTGCAGCTTGCTGCCGCGTTTATTTAACTTTACATAAACACACCCTTTGAGGCTAAAGCAAATCTGACTGGTTTTCAATGTGAAAATAAAATATAAAAACTGTTGTTAAAGTTATTTCTAAACAGAATCTGTTTCTAATCCTAATGTAATAGAACTGCATATGATCAGTATTTAATAATTCAGGTGTATGGTTAGGACTGTGATCCTCAAGCTATCTTGGGGTAAACGCTGCAGCCACAAGCACGCTGGTGAGTATGCTTGGGTCAAATGGGAAAAGGGTTAAATAAAAACTCCCCGTTACCCCTCCCACCAGCCATGACGACCACTGCCCTACTTTGTCTCTATGAATTTGACTCCTGTACGTTCTTCATAGAAGTAGAGTCATACAGTATGCGTTTTTGTGACTGGCTCACTTCACTTAGCATGATGACCTTAGAGTTTGTCCAAGTTGTAACATGTGTCAGAGTGCCCTTCCTTTTTATGGCTGAATAATATTCCATTGGACGTATAAGCCGCATTTTGCTTATCCATTTATCAACACTTGGATTGCTCCCACCTTTTGGCTCTTGTGAATAATGCTGCTATGAACATGGGTGTGCAAATATCTCTTTGAGATCCTGCTTTCTTTTTTTTTTTTTAAAGATGTATTTTATTGTTTGAGAGGGAGACAGAAGAGGAGAGGGCCCAGAGCAGTCTCCAGAGTTGTACATCGTTAGTTGAGATGTAGTTTCATTTTACACAGGTGGATGCAGGGCCACGCATGGGGCAGGAACCGAACTGGGGGCCTCCCACATGGGAGATGAGAACCTCTGCTTCTGGGCTGGGCGGTTACCAGTTGTACTGCAGCTCAGCACATGGATCATGCATTGGTGGGCCTGGGATTCGATGCTTGGATCCCACAGCTGCAAGGCAAGCGCTCAACCTGCTGAGCTATCCGGCATCCCCTTGAGACCCTGCTTTCAATTCTTGTGGTGTATGCCCAAAAGGGGGATTGCTGGATTATGGTCATTTTATTTTTAATAGTTTTTGAGAAACTGCCCCACTGTTTTTCACAGTCTCTGTACCAGTTTACATTCTCACATGATGTACAGTGGTTCTCTCCAATTTCTCCACATCCTCACTAATACTATTTTCTGATTTTTTTATAGTAGTCATTCCAATGGGTATGAGGTGGTATCTCAAGGTTTTGATTGGCATTTTTTCTAATAATTAGGGATGTTGAGTATCTTCTCAAGTGCTTCTTGGCCATGTGTATATCTTCTTGGGAGAAATGTCTATTCAAGTCCTTTGGCTATTTTAAAATCCAGTTGTTTACTTTTTTGTTGTTTAGTTGTAGAAGTTCTTTAACTATTCTGGATATTAATCTCTTAGATTTGCAAATATTTTCTTCCATTCCCTTGATTGCCTTTACACTGTTGATTATTATTTCATGCATAGTTTTTTTTTCTTATTTGATGAAGTTCAGTTTGTCTTATTCTTTTTTGCCTGTGCTTTTGATGTCACACTCAAGAAATTATTTCCAAATTCAATGTTGTGAAACTTTCACCCTATGTTTTATTCTAAGAATATAATCGTTTTATGCCTTGCATTTAGGTATCTGATCCATTTTGAGTTAATTTTTGCATACGGTGTAAAGTAAGGGTTCAGCCTCATTATTTTGCACGTGGGTATCACCATTTGATGAAATGACTGTCCTTTCTCCATTGAATGGTCTTGACACCCTTGTCAAGAATCATGTGACCATATATGAAAGTGTTTATTTCTGGGTGCTCTATTCTATTCCATTGGTCTCAGTTCTGTAGCTTTGTGAAACATTTCAAAATCAGGAAGTGTGAGACATCCAATTTTGTTCATTTTTTGGCTCTTTGGGGTCCCGAGATTCCATATGAGTTTTAGAGTGGATTTTTTTTTATTTCTCCATAAAAATATTGAGATTTAGATAGGAATTATATTGAATCTGTAGATCACTATGATTGTGAGATGGCTACCATTTATTTGTATCACCTTTAATTTCTTTTATTTTTTTTTTAATATTTATTTTTTAATTTTTTTTTTTTTAACAGAGAGAGATACAGAGAGAGAGGTACAGAGACAGAGAGAGAACTGAACTGGGGGAGCTCCCAGTTCAGCACATGGTTCCGCACGGGCCGGGGCCGGGATTCGATCCTCGGTCCCCAGCACTGCAACGTGAGCGCTTAACCCACTCAGCCATCCTGGCTTCCCCCTTTAATTTCTTTCAGCAATGTTTTCTAGTTCTCAGTGTACAAGTCTCAGTGTACAAGTCTTTCATCTCCTCAGTTAATTTTTTTCCTAAGTATGTTATTCTGTTATACGCTATTGTAAATGCACTTGTTTTCTTAATTTTCTTTTTGGATTATTCATTGTTGATATAAAGAAATACAACTGATTTTTGTGTTGATTTGGCAACTGCCAAATTTATTAGTTCTAACAGTTTTACTATTTTTGTGTGTGGAATCTTTAGGGCTTTTTACATATAAGGTTCTGCCTTTTGAGAACAGAAATAACTACTCTTTTTTTTCCAATTTGAATGCCCTTTATTTCGCTTTCTTGCCCAATTGCCCTGGCTAAGACTTTTGTGCTAGATTAAATATCAGTGGCCGAATCTGTGTTGGCCCTGATCTTCCAAGAAAAGCTTTCAGTATTTCGCCATTGAATATGATATATACGAGGGCTGTCCAGGAAAAATCCAGCCATAGATGCCTCTACTGTTCATAGTACATGGCTGGATACTTTCTGGACAGCCCTCATATATGGCCTTTAGTACGGAGGTTGAGGTAGTTTCTATTATTAGTTGCTTGAGTGTTGTTTTTTTTTATCATTAGAATGCTGATTTTGTCAAATGCTCCCTTTGCATCAGTTGAGATCATGTGGCTTTTGTCCTTCATTTTGTTAATGTGGTGTATTACATTCATTGACTTTTCTTATGATGAATCATCCTTACATATTTCAGGTATAAATCCCACTTGGTTTGTGGGATTTATAATCTTTTTAGTGTGCTCTTGAATTCAGTTTGCTGGTATTTTGTTGAGGACTTTTGCGTCTATATTCACCAGGGATATTGTTCTGTAGTTTTCTTACTGTCCTTGTCTGGAGTTGGTATTGGGGGAATTCTGGCCTCATGAAATGGATTTGGAAGTGTTTCCTCTTCAAGTTTTTGTAAGAGTTTGAGGAGGATTGGTTTTAATTCATTAAATGCTTGGTAGAATTCATTAGTGAAGCCATTGGTCCTGGGCTTTTCTTTGTTGGGAGGTTTTTGATTATTGATCCAATCTTCTTGTTATATTTATAGATCTGTTCAGATTTCTATTTCTTCATGATTCAGTCTTGACAGGTTATGTTTCTAGGAATTTATTCATTTTCATTTAGGTTATCCAATTTGTTGTCATACAGTTGTTCATAGTACTCTCTCTTTTTTTAAAGATTAATTTTCTTGTTTGAGAACAGGGGAAAGACAGTGAGGGAGGGAGGGGGAGAGAGAGAGAGAAGGGGGAGGGCCCAGAGCAGTCTCCATAGTTGTGCATCATTAGTTGTGACATGGTTTCATTCCACACAGGTGGATGTGGGGCCACACGAGGTGGAAACTGAACTGGGAGCCTCCCGCATGGGAGGTGAGAACATTCTCCACTGAGCCATCCTAGTGGTTACAAGTTGCATCATAGTTCAGCTCATGGGCCTGCAGGGACTGGGGCCAGGAATTGAACCCTGGAACTCGTGATTACAAGGCAAGCGCTCAACTGCTGAGCTATCCCTGCATCCCCATAGTACTCTCTATAATCCCTTGTTTTTGGTAAAGATTGGTTGTAATGTCCTCTCTTTTATTTTTGAACTTAGTTATTCGAGTTTTTTAAAAGTTAATCCCACTAAACATTTGTCAAATTTGTTGATCTTTAAAAAAACAAACACTTGATTTCATTGATTTTTGTTTTTCTATTCTCTACTTATCTCTATTCTAATGTTTATGGTTTCCTTCCCTCTGCTCACTTTGGGTTTACTTTGTTCTTCTCCTAGTTTTTTAAGGTGTAAATCTGGAGCGATAATTTGAGATCTTTCTAGTTCTTTTTTTTAAAAAAAGATTTATTTTATTGATTTTTGGCAGAGAGAAACAGAGACAGAGAGAAGGGGGAGGGCCCAGAGCAGTCTCCATAGTTGACATTAGTTTTCCATATAGTTTCACTCCACAGGTGGGCGCAGGGCAGGAACTGGGCCACGAGCCTCTCACATAGGTCCCGGCAAGAACTGAACTGGGGGCACACCCCAGTTCAGCATGTGAGTCCACATGGACCGGGGCCAGGATTCGATCCTCGGTCCCCGGGGCTTCAAAGTGAGCACTTAACCCACTGAGCCATCCCAGCTTTCCCATTCTTTCTAGTTTTTTAATGAAAACATTTACAGCTCCAACTTGCCTTTTGAGCACTGCTTTTTCTGCATCCCATAGTTTTGGTATATTGTGTTTTCAGTTTCATATGTCTCAAGATATTTGCTAATTTACCTTATGATATCTTTGACTCAATTGGTTAAGAATGTGTTGTTTAATTTTGCACAGTTTGTGATTTTTCCAGTTTTTCTTCTATTTCTAGTTTCCATTGTGTTTGGAAAAGATAATTTTTAAAAAGTTATGTTATTGACTTGTTTTGTGGCCTAACATATGATGGTATATTCTGGAGAATGTTCTATAGTGCACTTGAGAAGCATGTATAGCCTGTAGCTGTTGGACTGAGTGTGCTGTATGTGACTGTTAGATCTAGTTGTTCTAGTAGTGTCAATCAAGTTATCTAGTTGTTCTAGTAGTGTCAATCAAGTTCTCTATTTCCTGTTGATCTTTTCTTCCTTTGTCCCATCCACTGAAGGGGGGGTATTGAAGTCTCTTACTATTATTGTACAGCTTTTTCTCCCTTCCATTCTCTCAGCGTTTGGTGCATATATATGTATAATTGTTTTATCTTTGTAATAGAATTTTTAAAAATTCTATTTTTATAAAACTATTTGTTTGATATGAGTATAGCCCTACCCTTTCTCCTTGGTTACTATCTGAGGGACTATCTTTTCCCACCCTTTCACTTTAACCTATGTGTGTTCTTAGATCTAAAGTGAGTCTTGGGGAAGCCAGATGGCTCAGTGGGTTGAGCACTAGTCTTGAGGTTTAAGGATCGAGTGTCGGCCCCGGCCCATGTGGGCTCGTATGCTGAGCTGGGCTGCGCTTCCCATGTGGGAGGCCCGTGGGTTTGGTTCCAGCCCCACACCCACCTGTGGAATGAAACTTAAGTCAAACCTAGCGATTTACAGCTGTGGAGACTGCTCTGGGTCCTCCCCGTTCTCTCTCTCTCTCTGTCTGTCAAACAATAAAATAAATCTTTATTAAAAAATATAAATAAATCGAGGGGAAGCCAGGATGGCTCAGTGGGTTAAACAGTCACTTTGCAGCCCCAGGGACTGAGGATCGAATCCCAGACCCAGCCTGTGTGGACCCATGTGCTGAACTGGGGAGTGCCCCCAGTTCGGTTCTCACTGGGATGAGACCCAGGCCCAGTTCCTGCCCTGTGCAGCCCCGCACCCACCTGTGGAATGAAACTATGTGGAAAAACCAATGATATGCAACTATGGAGACTGCTCTGGGCCCTCCCCCTTCTCTCTGTATCTCTCTCTCTCTGTCAAAAACAATAAAAATAAATCTTAAGAAAGAATAAAATAAAGCGAGTCTCTTATAGACAGCATAAATTCAATCATTGTATTTTTCAGCCCCAGAATTTTGTTTGGTTCCTTAATTATAATTTCTATGTCTTTATTGATATTCTCATTTTGTTCATATATTGCTTTCCCATTCACTTCCTTCAGCTAATTGAGCATATTTTAGGCCTATGCTTCCTGAGAGTTGGTTTCTGGAGACTTGTTTTGTTCCTTTAAAAGGGCCCGTGTCCCTGTTTCTTTGTATGTCTTGCCATCTTTTGTTGAAACTGGGTATTTGAATAGAACCTCCATCTCCCAGTCTTTGCAGATTATCTCTGTGCAGGGAAAGACCTTCACTCATAGGCAGGGTATAAAGACTCAAGGTTCTTTTTTTTTTTTTTTAATATATTTTTATTTATTTTTCACAGAGAGAGAGAGAACTGAACTGGGGGAGCTCCCAGTTCAGCATATGGGTCCGCACGGGCCGGAGCCGGGATTCGATCCTCGGTGCTGCAAAGTGAGCGCTTAACCCACTGAGCCATCCCGGCTTCCCCAACTCAGGGTTCTTTCAAACCTGTTTTGGGGGTACATTTTCCCTGGGCCTGTGGGTGTACCCTAGTTCTACTTTCCCACTAGACACAGCTGCTTGTAAAGGTCTAATTTCCCTAGGAGGCTCAGCCCCGCTCCTTCTCGGGGCTTTAGACTGTGGTATTACAGTCCTCTGCCCATAATCTTGCCCCCTCAGCTCTGCAGACCCCCTGCAGCATCACCCACTGCTATCTGCACCTCCAAACTGATGTCCGGACCAGGTCACTGTCCTCATCAGTACCCTGAGTCAGGAGAGACAAACCCTAACATTGCAAGTAAGTGCCACCCTTTCCTCCCGTCCCAAGCGGGGAGCCAGGACTTGGTTGGCTTCCTTGGAATGGCACTGTGGAGGGCCAGCAAAACCACCGTGAAGTCTCTTACCGCTTTGAATGTGGCCTTTTCTTAGTTAGGTGCTCATTTGCTTGCTGCTGCAGCTGCCCAACTGATTTCTAGAGTTCTCACACAGCTACTTGGGTCCATCTATTGTTATATACTCAGTGTTTCCGTGGAGGATGAGGGCTGGTGGCTTCCCAGTTTGCCACCTACTGAAGCTGATGTCACTCTCCTGCCTCTTTCCTATTTTTCCAGTTATTAATTTTCTCTTCTGTTGAATCTAGCAAGTTTTAAATTTCAGTGAAATTGATTTATGTGTGAGCATGTTTTAATTTCTGTGGAATAAATATCCTGGAGGGCAGTTGCTGAATCATATGGTAAATGCACCTATAGAGCTTTAAGAAACTGCCAAACAGTTTTCCCGAGTGGCTGCACCACTTTCCATTCCCACCGGCAGTGTCTGAGCGACCCAGTTTCTCAGCATTCTTGCATTTGGCATCATCACTATTTTACTTGTTCTAATAGGTGTGTAGTGTTATCTCGCTTCCCTAATGACTAGTACAGTGAACATATTTTCATGTGCTTATTTGCCATTCCTAAGTCCTTTTGGGTGAAATGTTTTCTGCCCATGTTCTACTTAAATTGTTATTGTTGAATTTTGAGTTATTTATATATTCTAGATATTAGCCCTTTGTTTCATTTGCAAATGTTTTCTCCTAGTCTGTACTTTGTCTTTTTATCCATTTTAACAGTGTCTTTCACTGATCAAAAAGTTTTAATTTTGGTGACGTCTAATTTATTGATTTTTTCCTTATGAATCATGCTTTTGGTGTCGTGTAGTTTGAACTCCTTACTCATTCCTAGTCCTGTTTATTTGCATCTTTTTTCTCTTGTTCATTTATTCCTTCTGCTTTCTTTAGTTTACACCAGGGATCAGCCAGCGTTTTCTGTAAAGGACCAAATGGTCAATGTTAGAAGCCAGATAGGCTGTCACAGACACTGTTCTCCCTTGTAGTACAAAAGCAGCCAGAATGCGTGTGAATGTGTGCGTCCCCTAGTGGTGACATCTTCCGATATTGTTAAGGCGTATTTCTTCTTTAACCTTAAAAAAAAAAACGGTTGAACTGGGCATACAATCTAATTTGACAATTATTTTCTCCTAATGCTTTAAAGATTTAGTCTACTGCCTTCTGTCACTGTGGGTGGGAGATAAAGTTGATCTCATTTTTTTTTAAGATTTTTGTTTTTTGACAGAGAAGGGGGAGGCCCCAGAGCAGTCTCCATAGTTGACAGCATTAGTTTTCCCTATAGTTTCACTCCACAGGTGGGCGCAGGGCTGTGCAGGGCAGGAACTGGGCCAGGAGCCTCCCACATAGGCCCTGGCAAGAACTGAACTAGGGGCACAACCCAGTCCAGCATATGGGTCCACATGCGCCGGGCCCAGGATTCGATCCTCAGTCTCTGGGGCTGCAAAGTGAGTGCTTAACCCACTGAGCCATCCCGGCTTCCCCAAAGTTGATTTCATTTTAAAGAGCACCTCTTTGGTGGCTTTTTGGACCCTAGGTTTTCCTGCAGTTCCAGTCTGACTGTGTTGGGATGGGTTTATTGTACTATTTGGATGCCCTGAGGAGTCACATCTCTCCAATCGCTATTATTTTCTCTCGCCTTTTGAATCTATCAAGTTTAAAATTTCAGTGCAATTACTTTGGAATGATGCTTACTTTTATATTTCTTCTATGTCCTTAATTATCTCAAATTCTAGCACCTGAAGGTCTTGGAGAGATTCTAGTCAGTCTCCCCAGAGCTGTGTCTCAACTGGGGCCTGACTGTCAGTCCTCACTGTCCAACTTTAACAAAAATCCTGCCACCAGTTTAGCTAGAATCCCGCATAACGATCACCATGACATCTGCTGGGGTCCACAGCAGTGATGCCCGATCACTGCCTGCTTCCTGCAAGAATCCAATCAGGTCTGTTCAGCCACCGTCTCCTTGACCCCAGTTTTCCCCCTGCTGCAAAACCTTGTTGCATTGTGCCCCGCACCTGTCACCACAGCCCCCGAAAGAAGCCTACCTTACCTTCCTTGACAAGCGTCAGGAATAATTCAACAGGGCCTCTTGTTCGTTGCAGTCACTGACTTCCCTGTGTGTGCAGTGGGGCTTCAGTCGTGCAAATCACACACACACGACCCTGGTTGCAGGTGTAGCTGGGGTTTTCCAGACACTGTAGGAGGGTCTTTGGGCCTCTTTTTCTCTTAAAATCTATACTCTTCCTTAATTAGAGGAGAGATTCGGGAAGCACGCTGAGCTCACCGGCTATTGAGTGCCGCCCTCCAGCAGAACTGACCGTGGTCTAGGCCACGCCACCCCCACTGGTTTGGAGGCTGCCAGCTGGGGCCCAGACCTGCCCTGGAGCCAGCGGCTCAGTGTCACAGGTGCTGAAGACGCAGTCCTCAGGGGTCCGCTCAGGCCTGGAGATGTTTCTTCTTGTCTTGGAAGGAGGCAGCTCAAGGTCCAGACGGGCTGAGGACAGGTGAGTGGCCCTGGGGGGCACACGGCAGGAACCTCTCTTCCTTCTTGGTAGGCAGTTCGCCTGCTATGCTATGAGCTCTTGGTTTCACTTCCTCTTCACCGTGGGAGGGCTAGCTGGAATTGTCCTCGCTAACTCGTCACTAGACATCGTCCTCCACGATACATACTATATTGTAGCCCATTTTCACTACGTCTTGTCTATAGGAGCTGTTTTTGCTATTATGGGTGGATTTGTTCACTTGATTTCCACTATTCTCAGGTTATACCCTAAGGGAAACCTGAGCAAAAATTTGCTCCCTGATCATATTTGTAGGTGTAAATGTAACTTTCTTCCCCCACCACTTCTTAGGACTGTCTGGAATACCACGATGATACTCCAACTACCCAGATGCCTCTACAACATGAAACACTGTCTCGTCCATAGGTGCATTCATTTCACTAACAGCAGTTATTTTAATAGTCTTCAGAGTATGAGAAGCCTTTGCATCAGAGTATGAGAAGCCTTTGCATCCAAACGAGAAGTCTCAACATTAGAATTAACTACCACAAACCTAGAATGACTTCACGGTGCCCTCCCCCATATCACACATTCGAGGAGCCTACCTACATAAGCCTAAAATAGGAAAGAATCGAACCCCCTTAAGTTAGTTTCAAGCCAACCCCATATCCAATATGTCTCTCTCTACAAGCGAGGTACTAGTAAAATGCACATAACTTTGTCAAAGTTAAATTATAGGTTCAACCCCTTTACCTCCATGGCATATACCCCTTCCAAGGTGCAACTTCCCCCATTAGAGAAGAACTACATTTTCACGACGACACACTCATAATCGTTTTCCTAATTAGCTTTCTAGTTCTCTACATCATCTCACTCTATTATCCTTATTATAATTGCACTTCCTTCCTTACGAATTCTGTACATAATAGATGAGATCAACAACCTGTCTCTAACTGTAAAACTTATAGGCCACCAATGACACTGAAGCTACAAATACACCGACTATGAGGACCTTAATTTTGACTCATATAATCCCAACATCAGATTTAAAACCAGGGGATGGGGAGGCCGGGATGGCTCAGTGGGTTGGACGCTCACTTTGCAGCTCTGGGGATCGAATCCCGGCCCCGGCCCGTGCGGAACCATATGCTGAACTGGGAGCTCCCCCAGTTCGGTTCTCTCGCTGTCTCTGTATTTCTCTCTCTCCCTGTCAACAATAAAATAAATAAATAAAACCAGGGGAACTACGCCTACTAGAAGTAGACAACTGAGTCGTACTTCCGATAGAAATGACTATCCGCGTACTAATCTCCTCTGAAGACGTCTTACACTCATGGGCCTTCCCATCTCTAGGCCTGCACACAGACGCGATGCTCGGCTGCGGGGATGGGTGAGGCGGGTAGGTGGTTCAGCGTCACAGTCAGGGACGTGAGCCCGTCTGTGGCCAGCGGCAGGCTGCCGCAGTGGCTTCAACACCCCTGGCCCCGGCCACCTGAGCTGAGGAGCGCAGGGCCTGCGCTGATGTCCTCGTGGGCAGCTGTGGTCTGTCCCCGGCTCTTCCTTCCGCAGCCCAGCGGCCAGGTCCTCAGGAGCTTGAGGGACCCGAGAGGAATGGTTTATAGAAAGTCAGCACTAGAAAGAGACGAAGGACTAGTTCTAGTACACGCATGAGCCTTGGAAACTTTCTAGGTGAAAAGCTTCAGTGAAAGGTCACATGATCGCATTGATGCAGAGGATTGGGGAGGGGGGTGCAAAAATGTTTTAATACTGACTGTGGTGATAGGTATATACATCTCTGAATATGAACTGGAGCTGACACCCAGCCCTGGGGGCCACGCCGGCCCCCACTTGAGAGCCTGTAGCTCTCAAGGAATTGGGCTCAGGAATAGCACGTGCCTGTGCCCCGGCCGGCCCAGCACAGTGTGGGCGCAGGCCCTGCCTGTCTGAGAGCCTGGAGTTCTGCCTGTTGCGTCTCCAGCCCAGTCCACTGGGAAGGGCTGGAGCCCTGAGCCCCTTCCCGCTCCTCTGTGGTAGGCCCCAGGCGTTTATGTTCTGGCCCAAGGCCTGGATCTGTGGCCCCGCCCTAGACCTGTGTGACCTTGGGCAGTCAGTCGAGTAAGCTTGGGGTCCAGCATTGTAAGGGTGGGGCTCCCCTGGAGGAGGGGACACAGGACTTACCTTGAGAGGCGCCTCCAGCAGGTGGCATTTGAACAGCTTCTGAGGGAAGAGGTGAAGGAGCGGCTTCTCCCCCAGGCAGGAGGACCAGCCCTGCCTCACCTTGACTCTAGCCTGACACATGGTTGGGACATCTGCGCTCCAGAACTGGAGGAGAATAAATCCGTGCTGTTCTCAACCACTAAGCGGGTGGTGATTTGATGGACAGCAAAGCCCCCGTGTGTGCTTCCCCGCATCACCCCTAGTGGACCCTTCACCCCTGCGCCTTCCTTTCCCCACCAGCAAACCCTACAGGCTGGACCTTAACACACATCCAGAATCGGGCCCCCAGGACCCCACGACCTTTGTACCCTCCCTGCAGCCCCCTTGACATTCTAGCAGGCTAGACGCAGCCCACCACAGGGCCTTTGCCCAGGCTGTGCCCGCACTCTCCCCTTCACGTCCACACGGCCTGCTGCCTCACCTGCTCAACGAAGCCACCACTCCCTCCACCCTTTAAAATGCACCCCTCAACCTGCTTGTCCCCCCTTATTTCTATAGCATTTGCCAACCTAACACTATGTCACAGGTTGGCCAACTGTGGTCCGCAGGCCACGTCCAGCCTGCGTCCTAGTTTTGGGCGCCCTGCAAGTTGCAAATGGCTTTTACACGTTGAAAGGATTGTTAGAAAACAATAAAAACTCTGTGAGTGACATCTGGTCTACACAGCCTGAGCACTTGGCTCCCGGGCCCTTCCTAGGGCAGGTTTGCTGACTGCTGGTGCACATGCCTGGTTAGTGGTTTCGTGACAGCCGCGCAGCCCACTGTCACCTCCCCAGGGCCCGTCCCCGCTGCCGCTACAGCTCCTGCCCAGAGGACGTGCTCACGGACTGGGAGAGGAGAGCCTGTTTCCTCACCCTGAGCACGCCCGTGTGGCAGGGCCGGCGTGTGAGCGCGGCGCCTGGCGGGGGCAGGAAGGACGAACCCCGTTACCAGCAAGGGCTTGTGGAGTCTCCGCAGGGCCCAGGAGAAGGTGGCTGTGGCCCAAGACAGCCTGCCAGGGGGAGGGCGCAGGGAGAGCAGGCAGGGCCTCCAGGGCTGCCCCGCTGGGCCTGGGCTCGCCCATGAGCCTCCCAGCTCGACCACACGTCACGCGTGTCATCACAACTCCAAGCTGGGGGACCTGCATTCTCGTGGGAGACGCCCCTGGAAGCCGGTGCTGGGCCCCCCTCAGCCTTGGGCCCTCGCTTTGCTGGTGTTGCTGTAACAAATCACAGCTACGCTGAGAACTGTGAGTCCAAATGAATCACTGATCCCGGGGGTGGCCTGGGGGACCCTGGCACACAGACAGAAGCAGGGGGAGAGGGCATTTGACAGCCCGTCAGGGCCACCGGCCTTGGTGCCCGGCTGTTAGCCCTGCGTGCCTGGATTGAGGAGAGGCCCAGCACCCGGACAGAGGCCTTAACCACCACACACAGAACCAAAAGTAGGTCTCGGACGCCCACGGCAGGGGCCTGATCATAATACGGCTGCATTCCCAGCAGCCATCAGGCGGGGACTGAAGCATGGGCAGCAGGCCCATAAGATGTAAAGCCGCGACAGTAGGGACACTAGCTACAAGAATGGAGACAGCACACCTAAAGAATATGAAGGCTGCAAGTCCATAAGGCGGGGGAGTCTAGACGTTGGGTTGCTGCCGCCCTGGAGCGGGGCCTGCACCTCGGCCGCCTGCTTTTGGGCGCAGGGCGCAGGCCTGCAGCCCCACCCTCTCCTCTTGGCTCCCTGGGGCCAGGAAGGGACCGGCTGCTGCTCCCAGAACTTGCCCATCTGCCCCCCGGCTGCCACTGTTTCTCTAGCTCCCCATTGCCCATGGGCACTCAAGGGCCTCAAACAACACTGCGTGGGCCTGCCCCCTGGCCCCCTCCTGATGTCACGATCAATACAGGTGGCTGCCTTCAAGCTGGGAGTGCCACCAAGTCCTAACAGGGTTTCCTTTGATTTCTGATGTCACCCTGATCTCTGTCCTTTCTTGGGCCAAGATGGGGCCTGGCTCCCTGCTCCATGCACGTTCCTCATGGGCCAGAGGCCTGGGGGCAGCTTGGGGTCTGGGACAGCAGCAGCCTCTTTCCCCGCTAGCTGGACCAAGCTTCGAGAAGCAGGCCCGGATCCCGAGTCTTGGGGCCTCGGAGCTGGGAGGACGGGCCTGGCCCCCATCCCTGCCCCAAGCCCAGGGAGAGGCTGGCTGGGGGGCTGAGGCTGGCCCTGTAGGGCAAAGGCTGTGCCCACCACTACCCCATGTCTCTAGGGGCACTGCCCCCGCCCCTCTCCTCACACCCCACCACAGGGCTCAGAATACTACCAGCTCCAGAAAGTGCTTCTAAAACCCACACCCAGGGGCCTGACAACCCAGCCCACCCACCATTCCTGCCAATGAAAAATTCCTGAGGCTCAGGGCTCACGCCAGAGATTGTAACGTAATCACCTGGGGGGCCCTGGGCATTCCTGACTCCCCAGTGCCCAGGTTCTCTACTATCTGCACGAGACCCACTACAGATGGCTCAGCAGGTTCGAGACATGGGGGGCAGCACCTGGCCTAAAGCCAGATGGGCACCTGGCTGGCAAACAGGAAAACGAGGGTCAGCCCTGAAGAACCTTGGGAAGAAAAGCCCATTGAAATGGGAAATGGCTGAGAAGAGCTCCGGGTGCTGGAGGGAAACAACCATCTCATGAGCACCTACTATGTGCAGGTACTGTGCACATGTCCTTGTTTCCTGCCAACAGCTCTGCCCAGGAGGTGGGATTGTTCCCATTCAGCAGAGAAGACTGAGGAGAAGGAAAGTCACAAGGTCAAGGTCACCCAGCCAGGGAGACAGGTGTGTTCAGTCAACAACACTGATGCAGCAACTATGCATGCAAGCAACTGCGTGCTTGTGCTATGTGGGCAGGAGGAAGCGTACCAAGGACGCCACCAACCACCCTGTGAAATATACTGCTCCCCACTAACCCATGGGAGGTCGCTCCCCAAGATCACGTGGCCAGTTGACAGCAGGGCAGGCATCGAACCCAGCTCTGCCCCCTACCTCCCTGGGCGGTGCGAGGGGGAGAAGCCTGAGCCGGTAGTAGCTGATACCTAACGGGGGCTTTGTATCAGGCTCTGTTCTAAGCGACCTGCACAAACCAACGTGGTTAGGCCTTGCAGTGTTAGGCTCACCGAAAGCAGCGTAGGCGCACCCATTATTCCACACGTCACCGGTGAGGAACCCCAGCAGAGAGGGAGCAAGTTGCCGGGTGGGAAGGGGCCAAGCTGGGATTCAACCCCAAGCAGTCCTGCCGCTGCCTCTCAGTTATAGGACGTTGGGGCAGGGGAGGCGCTCCTTGTTCTCAGGGCTGCAGTCAGGCGACCCCCACAAGAGGAGAGCAGGTGCCCGAAACCCCACCTGCAGATCCCTGGTCAGCCAGGCCCAGGAGTTCGCTCCCCCAGTTAAGCTCGGGTCCCCACCAGGGTACTGGCCTGCAGTGCGACTAGCGGCCACCAGATGGCAGGGTTGCGCAGGCGGTGGTGGGCCCACAGGCCAGAGCAAAAGGGAGGCCGCTCAGGTCACCTTCCCATGGGGCCCGCAGCGGGGACCCAGGCCCCCACCTCCAGCTCCCCGGAGAAGTATGGGGCCTGCTGTGGTTTCAGAGGGTCAGACTCAGGGGCAGGCCCGTGGTCGGGCCGGCAGGGGGAATACAGAAGGTGCTCGTTTTGACCCAGGATGTGCTCCCCACAGACCAAGAGGACCTGGGACAAGACTGTAGCATGTCAGCAGTCAGGGGGGCACAGACGCCCAGCTTCTTCCCCCCACCATGCCCTGGTCCAGGCCACCAGGGCTGTCACAACAGTCCGTCGGGTCTCCCAGCCCCCACCGCTGCCCCAGCCTCTCCACTTAGCAGCCAGAATGGCCTTTAAAAAAATGCCTGCTTGGGGAAGCCGGGATGGCTCAGTGGGTTAAGCGCTCACTTTGCAGCCCCAGGGACCGAGGATCGAATCCCAGCCCCGGCCCGTGCGGACCCATATGCTGAACTGGGAGCTCCCCCAGTTCAGTTCTCTCTCTGTCTCTGTATCTCTCTCTCTCTGTCAAAAAATTAATAAAATAAACTTTAAAAAATGCCTGCTTGGCCCTTCCCCTGGCCAAGCGATCGTGGGAAGGGCCCTCCCGAAGCCCAGTTTCCTCACCAGCAAGTGTAAATCAGCAAGTGTGCAGCGCGTGTCTGCTGTGTGCGCCAGTGTCCCAGTGAGTGTGTTTCCTGTTTAGGAGGGCAGGGGTGTGGTGGGCAGGTGCAAGAGGTGAGGCAAACACAGCCAGCAATATTGTGATAGTTGGCAGGATGACCAGCGTAGCCACAAAAGATGTTCAAGTTGGACAAAACAGGGAAGGGCATGTAGGCAGAAGGAACAGCCTGTGCAAAGGGAAGGGAGTGCTGCCCCTACTGGTGGATGTCACACTTGGAGGCTGGCCCCAGGGCACTGTGGGGGGCTGCCTGGAGGACAAGGGGCGCTTACTCTTAAATGTCTGTCAAACCTACCGCTACTGCCCTCACCTTGGTCCAAGACACCGTTATTTCTCCCCCTGCTCACTACGGGGCTTCTTTGCTGGTGTCTCTGCTGCCCCCTATAGGTCCCTGCCAACACAGCAGCCAGGGGGAATGTCCTCAAAGGCTTCCCATTTCGGAGAGAATCAAATCCAAGCCCCTCCCCTGGACCATCAGACCCCCGCTACCTCCTGCTCTTTCCCTCCTCAACCACTCTTCTCCAGACCAGTGGCCAGGCCTCAAAATGCCAAACTCACTCCTGCCCCCGGCCCTTTGCACGTGTTCTCTCTGCCTGGAATGCCCATCCACCAGATTTTCAAATGACTGACACTTGCTTGTCATCGTGGGTTAGCTCAAATGTCACCTCCTATGTATGGCCTCTCCCGGCACCTAATCTAAATAACTTGCCGGTCACTCCCACTCATGTCACCCATTTTGTTTTCTCTATACCAGGGGTGTCAAACTGGCGGCCCGCAGCCGCATGCGGCCCCCAAGGTAATTTTTTGTGGCCCACGATGCTCTGAAATAAAGTGAAAATAGAAAAAATTGTTATGAAGAAAATAGTGCTTAGGGGAGATCGAGGCAATACCATACACACAATTCCCTCGTTAACCCTTTAACTACTGAAGACGAGTATACACATGGCCCAGTGCCTTTCCTGGGGGCCTGTGGGCGTGTATAAACGCGCTGACTCAGTTCCAGCGACGTTTGTAAATGTGATGTGGCCCGTGTGCATCTTGCCTGTTGCACCAAATGGCCAGTGTTTTAATCGAGTTTGACACCCCTGCTCTAGACCATCTGGTATATTTTCTTATTTACTTAAGTAATGTTTTCTTTCTAATAATTTCACCACTGGACTGTACAGTTGATGAGAGAAAGGACTCATAATCTTGTTCTAGGCAATGGCCCCAGCTTCTAGAAGTGCCTGGCCTGGCACCTAGTAGATGCTCAATAAATAATGGGTGGGGGGAGGAGGGGCGGGAGGATACCGAGAGAGTCCACTCTAGCCAGGTTTGCCCACTTCACAGCCCTGCCTGCCTTGGACCCCCTCCTGGGAGCCAGGGCAAGTCCTCCTTTCTCAGAGGGCTGCCCCAAAGCCTCCCGGCCTGGCCTGGCCTGGGCAGCCACCAGCCTGGTGCCGGTGCTGGTGCCAAAGTGACGCTCCTGCGCCACCGAGACGGTGAACCCCCTGCCTCCCCCTTGCCACTGGATTGAAGAAAAGCAAGGTTGACATCGCGTCATGCAGGCTCTGGTGGAACAGCCAGGAAGATACTGTTCCAGCCTGTAGGCTCTGCTTCCTAAAGCCCCAGGCCTGAGAGCCTCGCAGCTTCCTGGGCCGCATGAACTCTAATGAAATGAGGGTCCCCAGCCTCAGTTTAGGCCATGACAACAATCTCCTCCTGCCCTTCACGCTGCAACACTGACTTGAAGACGGCTCCGGGCCTGGGGCCCACAGGCAAGAATTCTAGTTGTACGACCATGTCGACAGCAGGGGGCAGCCCAGCACAGAGGACAAGGCACGACCAGGGCTCCAGCTCTGGCTCTACCACAAACGGGGTGAATGGCCTTGGGCTAGTTCCGGAACCTACTTTATTAATGCGATGCTACGAGAACTGATGCAACAGCGCTGACCTCCAGGTTGGCTGAGCAGCAGAATCGCTTAGGTCACTCGTAAAAACGTAAGATTCTGGGCCCCCACCTAAGAGCTGGAAACACAGAACCTGCCTGGACAGTGTTGAGAACTGGGGTTTTTAAGAGCGGCCCAGGAGCATCATGGGTGATACCCCTGTCAAGAAATGCTCAACCCGCATCTCGACTCAAGCACACAACGCGACAAATCCAAGTGGAGGGTGCTTTCCCACACAGCCGCCGGGACACTTCAAAGGTGTCGATGCCGGAATGTTTCTTTAAGGCGATTAATGACAATGAAATGCTTAGGGGAAAGTATATCAATATCTGTAACTTCCAAATGCATCAACAATTCAGATGGATGAGAGCTATGTGATAAAGCAAGTGGAGGGAAATAGGAACGAGAAACTCTAGGTGGTGGGTATGTGGGTGTTCACGATGGAACCGTTTTCATAAAGTTTTCTTGGAACACAGCCATGCCCATTTGTCTATGTATTATCTACGGGTGCTTTTTTGTTACAGGGGCAGAGCTGAGTAGTTGCGACAGTGACCATAGGGGGTGTAAATGCTAAAATGTTTACCATCTGGCTTTTCCAGTAAAAGTTTGCAGGCCGCTGTTCCAGATTAAGAAACTAAAGAGACACAGTGACTGAGTGACCTGAGTGATCCTGGGTGGCCCCCTGAATTTAAAACAGAACAGCTTGAAAGATCGTTCTTGGGAACAACTGGGGATCTTTATCAGGGGCTGGATAACAGCATTACATCCCTGTTAAATTTTCTGTCTTTTGTGCTTACATTATGTAAAAAAATATCTTTGTTATGGGGAGCACTCTCTGAAGTATTTAGGATAAAGAGGTAAGAGGTCTCCAGAAACATCTCTGTATCAACTCTCAAAATACAGGGAAAAAAAGTGTGTGTGAATATGCAAATGTGTATAACAGACGCAGCAAGATGTTAACAATTGGTGAATGTTCACTGTCTCACTGTAACTTCCCTACAGATTGGAAATTATTCAAAATAAAGATTGGGGAGAACTAAGCGGCTCCCTGAGTGTGCAGCTGCACTGAGGCTTGGGGAGCAGTGGAGTCACGTATGAGCACAGGAGTGCAGGGCCTGGCACACAGTAGGTGCTCTGTAAACAGAAGTGGCCTGGGCCAGGGCAAAACCAGGGGGCTGATGAAGTGACCAGTCAGCAAGTGCAACTGCTCACTCACTCACACAGTCATTCAGTCACTCAGTATCTTTCACTGAGCACCTACTATGTGCTGGGCCCTATGGCCGGGGTGGGGCACAGCCTCCAGAAGCTTCTGATTTGGGGAAGAGGGGAAGACAGGGAAACAGACACTGGCTACACAGAGGGCGGGAGAACCCTGGCCTGGGCCCCCAGATGCCACACACAGGGGAGATGCATGCCTGAGGGAGGTGCTGGGGGTTCCAGAGGCCTGGTGGGAGCAGGATTCGTGGATAAGGGCAGGACGGCACGCAGAGACCCTGGGCCGTGGGACGGTAGATGGGACACCTAGGAGGCGGTGCTGGCTGAGCTCAAAGGCCCATGTCACCTACTCCCCGCCACAGCACGGAGCGTGCCAGGCTGGGTGAGGTGGCGCCAGGCGCTGGGCGGGCAGCCTCCCCTGGCTCCCGAGGGTCTCGCGGGCCTGGCTGGGGGCCGCCGGGCTGGCCCAGGAATGTAAACCTGGGCATGTTTGGGAAAGCTGGAGCCAGGGGTTTCCGAGGGCGGCCCACAGGGGCTTGCTGGAGGCCAGCACACAGATGTGGATGTGTTAACACTCCCCAGCGCGGCCGCCTCCCACCTCGGGCAGGGCATCTGGAACCAGTTACGGGGCTCGGGGGGGGGGGGGTGGCCGGGCACGGTTACCTCGGCTGAAGTGGAGGCTCTGCTGGGGCAGCAGCCTAGGAGGGCAGGGAGGCTGTGCCGGAGGAGAGGAAAGACAGCGAGAGGCCTGGCAGGAGGACAGCGGCCCAGCGCCTGGTCACGACCACGCCAACCAGCCAGCTCCGGGCCAGAGCTCCACACACATCAGCAGCAGCCCGGCGAGGGGCCGTGCAAACGCCCCAAGTGGGTGGGGCTCGAGTCTGGTGCGGGGCGACCTGCCTTTGAACCCCAGCGTGGCCTCTTCCTCGTTCTAGCGCATGGGACAAGCTCCTCAGTTGCCCCCTCTGAGCCTCAGTTTCCCCTTCAGTGTAGGGGCCACAGCGGTAGTGGGTGGCATGTCTTCTGGGGGCCCCTGCAGGCAGCTCTGTCCACACGGAGCCCCTCCCTCGCCCCTCAAGGCCAGGGTGCTCACAGCTGCCCAGCGCTGCCCGTGCCGGAGCGCTGCCCTATCCTGCTGGCTTGTCTACACCAGGGGGACCGCCACCGGGCCGCATGCTTCCCTGCTGTGGGCTGATCTGTGCACTGCGGCAGGTTCAGCAGCGTCTCTGGCTCTGCCCACTAGAAGCCAGCAGTGCCCTCTCCCTGGCTGTACCTGCCAGAAGTTTCCCCCGCCATTGCCACATGTCCCTGGGTGGGCCAGCAGCCCCCCAGGGGAGAACTACTGGTCCACACAGTTAACAGGTGGCTTACTTATCTCCCTCTGTGACCCAACATGAATGCCATGGCTGGTGGCCCGCCTGGCTAGTCATATACGTGTAAGACCACTGGGCACCGTGCCAGGCAGCTAGTAGGTCCACAGACTGCAGAGCTGTGATAGTTATTAATATGTATTTGAGGCCTGGGATGCCATTAGTTTGGGGGATCAAGAACTGCCCATTCATGTCCTGACTCCAGAGATGAAGGTTATATTATTAGCTGTGTGACCTTGGGCAAGTCACTGTGCCTCTCTGAGTTTCTTGTTTCACATCTGTGCAGTGGGGCTAAAGGAAGGGTTCAAGGGGATGCTGGGGGTCAGGGGTCAGCACACAGTAGGTGTGCAGCTGATGGCTCCCTTACCCATTCCTTGCCTCTTGGAGGACCCCGAAGATAGAGAACCCCTCACCTGAGTGCCTGGTTCTGGCCACAGACGTTGAGGACCGAGCTGGCGTGTTGTCATAGGTCGGCAGCAGGGGGGCGCTCCTCTCTTCCCCTGTCCAGAGCTCCCGGAACACGAAGCTGGGGAGGGAGCAGGCTGTGAGGTGGGGGGTGGGGATGGGGGGCCGGGACCCTCACGGGCCAGGCCACGCTCGGCAGCCCCTGCCTGCCCCTGTCCACTAACCCTGTGTGGCAGATGCCCAGCAGGACCACACCCTCCTAACACCCCCTGGGACAGTGACAACCCGTGGGCAGGGCCCTGGCCTGCTCCCTCATTGCAGCCCAGCTTGGCCGTGTCCCCCAGAGGCCCCAATGCAGACCCGCACCCCACACATCATCAGCACAGAGCTCCGTGCAGATGTCCCCACCACCCGGCCCCGGGAAACGGGCTTAGATGACGTCGGGGGAGAAGAGGCATCAGGCCTGCTCAGCTGCACGGTACAAGGACACAGACCCTCTGCGTGACGGTGACGTCCTAGCCTCCTGGGCCTCTGGGAACCGTCCCTCCTCCCACGGTGGGGAGGGGGTGGACCACTGGCTTACCCAAAATAGGAGGCAACGAGCAGACTTAGATGCCTGGCTCCGAATGTGCTCTGTGACTCACGAAGCAGCAGGAAGGCCCAGCCAGGCAAGGCGAGGTCACGCCCGGTGACAGCGACCAGAGGTGCGAGCACATCATGGGAAAGGCCTGGGTGTCAGGCTAGAGTCCCTATCCGGGTGCCTACTAGCTCTGTGACCTTGAGCAGGTGCACTCTCATGACTGAGATGATGAGGGTGATGACAATGGCCATTATCCCCACAGCCGCACACGCTCCGGGAGCATCGACCATCCAGGTGCGTTATTGGTCTTAACGCCCTTGACCCTCCCACGCCCCGTGCTGTCGGTGCAGTTACTGCGCCCATTTCACGGACGAGGAGACTGAGGGCAGGGAGAGGGTAAGGGAGTGGCGCCCGTCCACACAGCCGGCAAGGGGCAGAGCAGGGACCTGTCCTCCGGGGATCTGGCCTCCAGAGATGGAATTCGTAAGCGCTGAGCCACCCTGCCTCTCACTGGGGTGTTAGGAGGAGGAAACGAATCGACGCACAGAAAGCCCTTAGAACAGTGCGGGGCACGCAGCAGGCACGCGACAAATGGAAGCTGGCAACAGCAGTTGGTTGCTTAGCAGACACTGGTTACGACTATTACTGTTAATAATAAAGCCTTTACAAGCTGAAGTGCTGGAGAGACACAAGACAAGAGCATCACCTTCAGTTGTGCACACAGTGAGTCCCCTGCATACAGTGGGTCCCCTGCACACAGTGGGTCCTATGCACACAGTGGGTCCTGTGCACAGTGGATCCCGTGCACAGTGGATCCCATGCACACAGTGGATCCCGTGCACACAGTGGGTCCTGTGCACACAGTGGATCCTGTGCACACAGTGGGTTCCCTGCATACAGCGGGTCCCCTGAACACAGTGGATTCCGTGTACACCGGAAATCGGATGGGACTTGACAGAATGAGGAAGAACCCAGCCCTTCCCCCGCTGGCCCACCCACTCCCAACCTGGCTGGCAAAGGCAGGCCCAGCCTCAGCAGAACGGGCGCTGTGTGGCTGGTGTTCACCACCAGGTCTAAAATGCCACTCAGTGGCCAGGCCACTGGGGCTTCCATGTCCACACTGACCCCACCACTGTCCCTGCCATGGGAGGCCACACTGGCCTGGCTCTGGTCTCTAGAGGCAGAGAATGGCACAGGCTGGTGGAACTCACCTTCCCTCCCAGCTCAGGACATACCCAGGGGGTGCAGAGGGGCTAGACCCTGAAGATGCCAGTGGGATCCACCCTGAGCGAGCCCGCCACGTCCCTGAGCCCCTGTGACATCACCCGTCATGAGGAGTCCCTCCATCCTGGCCTGGCTGTCTCCTCTCATCGAGGCTGCTGCTGAGACGACACCTCCTCTGAGTAGCCTCCCCTGATTGTCCAAAGTACCTCCCGACCCTTCCTAGTCGCTTCCTGGCCAGAAGGTCAGCCCTGTGGGGGCAGGGCCTTGAGTCTGTCTTGTCCCCTGCTGTGTCCCTAGGGCTTTCCTTAGCACAGCTGCTGACACACAAGTGTCCAGTGCTGACTGAAGGCATGGACGAACGAATGAATGCTTCTCTCCGGGGTTGATCAGATACCAAATCGATATCAACTGATACCAATGTGCAGCCCACCCCGTCCAGGCTAGAGGGTCCCCACCCCTCAGGGGCATCCCTCCCTACCTCTGGGCTGGACCACACACACCTCATCTCCGCAGGCAGGTGGAAACCCTCCCCAAAGAGCAGGCTCCAGGATCCGGAACCATGGTCAGGAGTTCATTCTTATTATTCTTTGACTTATACGCCTCCACCTGCAGTTAGAAACGGCTGCTCAGAGCAAACAGACGTCAGAGGCCGGGGTCCCGGGGAGGCCGCTCCCTGCCCCGGCCCAGCCCCGTCACCTGCCATTTGGGCTTGTCAGGGTGGGTGGCACTCCAGGGCAGAAGCGGGCGAAGCCTGGCAGCTCTGAGCCTCAGTTTCCTCATCCAGAAAGTAGGCAGAGCCCACCCACCACGAGGGACGTCACCCAGATGAACACATCTGAGAGCACCTGCCCACAGCGCGCACAGTAGGTCTCAGGCAATGCTCGTTTGCTTCCTGCACGATGCAGTACTCCACCATGGGCACCTACCCTGTACGGGGCACGCGGAGGGAGGGGGGGCATTGAAGAGGAGTCAACACCAAGACTGTTAACGCCAGGCAGAAAATGCCCCCTGAAGGGCTGGGACAGCCAAACGTGGACTGCGATGGGGATGCGAGAGGTCACCTGGCTGCAGGTGACCACCCCAGGCCCCCTGGGAGCTGGGAACTGGGGCGGTGTGGACCAGGTCAGCCCCAGGATGACCGTCCCATCATGTACCCACCAGGTCCCCAGAGCAGTCCATGAGATCAGCTCATGCTGAGACCCCCCCGGGTCTGATCTGGGTCCCCAGTCACCTCACAGGAGGCTGAGGGCCAAGGATGGAGGAATATGAGGCCAGGTGACCGTGACCAAGGGACTGGGGCCCATCCGTGGGCCCTGATGTCCACCATCTACCGGGGGACCACACGGTGTCTCTGAAGTCACACTGCCTGGGTTCAAGACCTGACTTCTTCATTCGCTAGCAGTGCAGCTTGAGACAAGGGCGGCTGCTTTGAACTTCCACTGCAGAATGGGGGTGGCGTTACTAGCCCCTACCACGCAGGTTCCTGCATTCCTTCAGCAGGTTTCTTTGAACACCTACTATATGCCACTCGACAAAACAGACACAAGTCACCCCTGTCCTTGTGGAGTGTACATTCCAGTGTGGGGTGGGTAGAACACAGGCAACGCGAAATAGGGACAGTTCATAAGTAACCTACACAGCACGTTAGAACGGCAAAGCCAGGAAGAGGGGTGGGGAGAGGGAGGTGGGGGTACAAATATTAATACATAGGATGGGAGGAAAGGCCTCACTGGGGAGACCACATCTGAAAAACACCCAAAGGAGGTGAGGGAGTCAGCCACGCAGATGTGCAAGGGAACAGCATTCCAGGCGAGGGGAAACAGCCTGTGCAAAGGCCCCGAGGCTACATACTGAATGATTCCAACTGTGTGTCACTCTGGGAAAATGCAAAACCAAAGAGAATGTAAAAATAATAAAATAAAATAAACTCAGTGGCAGCCAGGGGTTAAGGGAAAAGGAGGGATGAAGAGGCGGAGCATTGGGGAAGTTTAGGGCTATGACACTGTTGTGTAGGAGACAGTATAGTGGGCATATGACATTAGGCGTTGGCAAAACTCATAAAACTGTGCACGACACACAGAGTGAACCCTGTAGACTAAGGACTTGAGTTAATAATAATAATAATGTATTAATATTGGATCATCAGTAGCGACAAATAGGCACTAATGCAAGATGTTAATAATGGGGAAGGGAAAGGAGGTGGGGAGGGAGTATGTGGGGACTCTAGTACTTTCTCCCCAGTCTTTCTATAAACCTAAACTGCTCCACAAAGTAAAGTGGGTTAATTTTTTTTAAGTATGCCTGGGGTCCCCCAACCGATCGACTCAGCATCTCTGGGCTGGGGTCCAGGTATGCTTGGAAACCACCTCAGGGGATTCCAACGTGAGGCTGGGGCTGAGAACTTGTAGGCTACACTCGTTTTCTCTGATGGGTCCCTGTGGGCCAAGCGGTCCTGCTGAGCACACATCCCCAAAGGGAGCAAGGTCGCCCCCAAATGCAAACAGTGGTTCTTAGGGGGGTTGGGTAAAAAAACCCAGCAACTTACTCTTTTTATGGATGAAGCATAAATATGCCTAGAGCACATAAACAGAAGTCAGATATACCTATAGGATTAAAATGTCATAAAGGGGGTGATTAGGGGAAAACTGTCTAAAAAGGCTCCTTAGAGGGGCAATAATGAAAATTAAGTTGAGAAGCGCAGGCCTACAGATACCTCGGGAGTTTCGAGGCAGGGGACCGAGTTGAGGAGGCTGAGCTCCGGGCCCGCCCCCAGCCCTCATTCAACCCCAGAGATAATGTGACCAAAGGGTTTTGCAGCATTAAAAAGAAATAATAAAGTCTGAAGCCATTAGACGACCTAGCAACCAAGCTTTCTGGGGGATCCTCCGTCTCCCCGGTGGGTCTCCGAGTAGCGCGGGCTCTGCAGCCAGACCTCCTGGGGTTCCCAAGGTCCCCCACATATGTGCTCAATAGCCTTGGGCAGGACACACCACCCTTCTGTCTCAGACTGTCATCTGCCAAATGGCATGACGGGGATCATGAGGCGTCCACAAGGTGATCCATGTCAGGGTTCAGAGCAGAGCCCAGCGCAGGACCAATGCTCCTGTTACACCTGAGGACAGGGATGCATGGCCTTGAACCTGAGATGCTGGCGGCCCTCAGAGGAGCCCCGACTTTATGGGCTGCCTGGAAAGCTGAAGGCTGCTAATGAAACCGGGAGCCTGTGTCGATTTGAAGACACATCCTGATCTCGCGTGTCGATGCGTGAAAAAACGCGCATCTGGGGAGGATCCGTTTCCATAAATCCGAGCCCTCCTCAGTCTCCATTCCGAAACCCACCAGCACCGGGCTGAGCTCACACAGTCATCATTCAGAAGTTGCTGTCAAATTCCGGGCCTCACCACTGGTGCAGTACCTGTCTACACCTCGGCCTCCCCAGCCCACTGCCTAATTCCTGTGTACACAGCAGGCAACGCTAGCAATAAGCATGTGGGCGCTTTCTCAGGACTGAGCCCTGGGGAGCGGAGCACCGCCTTCACACTTGGTCCTCCTTCCCCGTCCCCTTATTTCCTTGGAGAGTGGAATTCTTTCAATGTCTCTGCTCTACACAAATACCCTGGGGCCAACCAAGGATCATTCAAGCTTCTCCCAAACCCAAATACAGGATAGGGTTTAGAGGACAATTCTGTTTCTCTCCATTTCCACGGGTGAAATGTGAGCCTTTCACCCCCCAGGGAGCTCAAAACTCTTCCCGCCTGGACAATCACTTCCAAATGATGCATTTGGAAACCTCCCGTCCATCTGCTCTTGATTCTGGAAGGGCTGTCTGGCTAAGTTTAACATTGTGGTGTAGCTCCCACCTCCTCCATCCCTGGGGCCTTCGTGTTCCTGTCCTTCTGCCCCATCGACCAGCAAGCTGGCTGCTTGGAGACAATGCTTAGCAGGCAATTCGAGGTCATCCCAAAGGGCCCATCGTCCACACCTGTAAGTTTGGAGAAAATGTAGGGCCGTGGTGATGTCTGAGCTAGAAGAACACCACCCAGTGGGAGTCAGATCCGTTCAGCTGGGCTGAGACCTGGCAGGAGGAGGAATTGGAGAAGGGGGTCAGAGGGAGCAGAGGAGTGACATGTCAGCGTCCAGGAGCTGGCTGGACTCCTGAGAGGAGACAAGTCAGCCCAGAGTTTGCCCAAAGACAAGGTCCAACAGCAGATGTCAGAAACCTCCATCCTCCCTCGATGATTCTCAGCCCTGAATCTTACTGGGTCTTCCTTGCCGGGAAGCCTGAGAAGTGAAGCTCCAGACATGGGCGGGGAGGACAGCGCTGGGACCCCAGGCTCTTTCCCCTGCCCTGGTGCCTGCTCCTGCTGCCCATGACTGGGACCGTGAGCCAGGCACTGGGGTTCTGGCTTTGCAATGATCACCTCATTTAATCCTCCCCACTGCTCTCGTGTTATTATCCCCATTTCATAGCTGGAAAAGCTGAGGCTCAGTGAGGTTGAGTAATTTACCCAAGGCCACAGAGTAGTCAGCAGTGGAGCTAGGATTTGAACTGGAAAGCTCCGTAGAGATGGGGACAGAAACACAGTCATCGGTGCCCCCCAGTAGCCAAGAGACTGGCATGCGGCAGAGACACAATCTGTATATGACAATGAACAAATAAATATACCTACGGTGGCTGCTAGAGATTCATCAAATGGTATTTCTTTTCCTCCTGGACACAGCTAGAACTACATTTCCCAGACTTCCTTGTAGTTGGGTGGGGTCATGTGATGAGTTCTGGCCAATGGAATGTGGGCAGGAGAGACAGACTACTTATGGGCTTGGCCCAAGAAAACCCCCTTATAATTCTCACCCTCTCTCTCCATCCACCAGCCAGCCAGCAGGGCAGAGCCACAAGGTGGAGGGAACCTGGGTCCCTGAGTGACTGCGTAGAGCAGAGCTGCACTGAAATGAGATATGACTGGGGAGTAAATTTTCAGGGTAAAACTTAATTTATTATATCCTAACAATCAGCACATCCTGACTAAGCACATGCAGACTGCCAAAATACAGGCTGGACTGTCGACTTTCCAGGGCCACCCTGCCGTGTCCTTAGCCATCCCGTATAGGACACCTGTATTTCCACATTAAAATCCCTCCTCCCTCAGCAAGGGGGCAGAACTTGGTCTCCCCACGTGGAATGTGACATTGTAGTTGATGGTAGCTCTTGTATCCACACTGCAGTTCAAGGCTCCCTGAAGACTCCTTCTGAAGACAACATCCTGCCCAAACTCAGGGCCTGGGGGTACCCCAGCTTGAAGGAAGCAGACAGCATCCTTTACTTTTACCAACAGTTGAGTTCTGCTCGAAGTTCCCAAACCAGCATTTACCAGACCTGAGGACGAGTCCCTGGGAGAAGTAAGTCATCTACATCCAGGGCCACACTGCCAGATTTCCCTGAGCCAAGATCTGTCATGGTGCAGCCGTGTTAAGTGCAGCATGACTTTTTGGTCGACTTGCAAAGTGGCCTCGACCGCCCTGTTCTTAGCCTGAGTGTGCAAGTACCAGAGGCCCTGAAAGAATACCTCCATCTCTAAGTGCCTGAAGAAGCCACCCTGGGAACTCAGCAGTCAGAAGAAAGTGGGCCCAAGATTGAAGGACTAAAGCGCAGTCTGTTCCATGCACAGGACACAAAGTAGGAACAGGTGCATGTGGGGGTCTTTCAAATAGGGACGGTAAGCTCCAGTGCCCACAGGTAGGGTTAGTGGGGTGGGCTTGAGGGGGCAAACTTGAGGGCCTGAGGGAGTGCCCTGACATTGGTCCCTTTTGTTCGTTGCCTAACATCCTGCATAGCTCCTGGCACATAGTAGATGCTCAATAAATATTTGGAAGATTGAAGAATCACTAGCTGTAGTCTGAAACTCCAAGCCAGAGCCATGCTGGGGTGAAACATTGTTTAATTCACAGTGTGTCAGGCAGAATAATACCCACCCTCCCAAAGATGCCCACATCCTAATCCCTAGAACCTTCCAATATGTTATCCAGGGCAAAAGAAACTTTGCAATTCCGGATCTTGAGCTAGGGAGATTATTCTGGATTATCTCGAAGGTCCAAGGTAATCACAAACGTTCTCATAAAACAGAGTCAGGAGGGTCAGAGAGAGGGTGGAAGATGCTACTCAGCTGGCTTCAAAGATGGAGAAAAGGAGCATAAACCAAGAACTGGGGGCATCTTTTACAAGCTAGAAAAGGCGAAGGAACTGATGTGCCCCGGAGCCGCTAGAAGGAACATAACCCTGGTAACACCTTGATGATAGCCAAGTGAAACCCACTGTGGACTTCTGACCTCCCAAAGTATGAGATAAATTTGTGTATTATTTTAAAGATTTATTTTATTGTTTGAGAAGGTAAGAGAGAGAGAGAGAGACCCAGAGCAGTCTCCATCAGTTATGCATCATTCGTTGTACCATAGTTTCACTTCACATAGGTGGATGTTGGGCCACCCGGAGTGGGAATCGAACTCAGGGCCTCCCACATGGGAAGCAAGAGCGTTTACTGACATCCCGGCGGTTACAGTTGTGCCACAGCTCAGCATGTGGGTTTGCACAGGCTGGGGCTGGGATTTGGTTCCCGGACCTCATGGCTGCAAGGCAAGTGCTCAACCAGCTAAGCTATCCCAGCATCCCCAAATTTGTGTATTTTTTAATATATTTTTATTTATTTATTTATTTTCATTTTTGACAGAGAAAGAGAGAGAGATACAGAGACAGAGACAGAGAGAGAACTGAACTGGGGGAGCTCCCAGTTCAGCATATGGTTCCGCACGGGCCAGAGCTGGGATTCGATCCCTGGTCCCCAGCGCTGCAAAGTGAGCGCTTAACCCACTGAGCCATCCCGGCTTCCCCTTTGTGTATTTTTTAAGTCACTAAGTTTGTGGTAATTTGTTATAGCAGCACTTTGTTAGCTTCTGCCACATGCCAAGTAAACAGTAGCAGGTTGCCACTGTTTACCATCTGTGTTGACTGAGAAGTTAGAAATGTCTTACCACAGAATTTTCTCATTAATGTACATCTCCAAATAAATTCGTGGTTTTGTTTTAGGACCAAAATGGAGGAGGAATAAATGAAGGTCCAAGAGAAGAGCTAAATGTATGTCATTAAACAAAGTCGGAGTTTAAAAAAAGCAGCGATCGCCAACGTGTAGGCAATTAAAGGGTCCCCATCTTCTTGGTTTCAGCCGCTGTTGTCAGGTGGCTGTTTTGGCCCAAAGTGTCAGATCTTGTGATTTTTTTAAGTTAGAAGCAAAAGTCTGGGTTTTATCCCAAATCTTCTGATTTTAAATATTGACAATTTTTTTTTAAACTGAAATGCTAAGCAGGACAAACAGAACACAGCTGCAGGCTGGATCTGGCCCGTGACGCCATTCTACAATCTCCGGTTGAAAAAAAACAGTAAACGCCACTGGGAAACATTTCTGCAGGTGTTTGAGGTTGTCATCCCAGCCCCTTGCTTCCCCTCAGGGGCTCCAAGGACTCCAGCGACCAAACCTGAGGGAGCCATTCGCAGCCCCGTTTAACTGGTGGGGAAGTGCCGCCCCAGGAGAACAGGTCTCGGGCTCAGCAGGTGGCCTGGCTCCCCCCGCCTTCCGACAGATGTTTGTACACCCCACACGGGAGAAACCAGCCCTGTCTTCCTTGTCCAGGGCCCTGCACACAGTAGGTGCTCCATAAATGCTTGCTGGAGAATGGGGTTACCTCCCGGAGCTTTTACTTAGAGCAGTCAAGATAGAGACTTGGGGGGAAGCCGGGATGGCTCAGTGGGTTAAGCGCTCACTTTGCAGCACCGGGGACCGAGGATCGAATCCCGGCCCCGGCCCGTGCGGACCCACATGCTGAGCTGGGAGCTCCCCCAGTTCAGTTCTCTCTCTCTCTGTCAAAAATAAATAAATAAATAAAAATATATTAAAAATAATAATAATAAACAACAACAACAACAACAACAACAACAAAAAAAAACAAAACAAAAAAAAAGATAGACTCGGGAGAAGGCCCCGTAGGCGTGTCGTAAGTACTTGAGGGAGATTATTATTTTACATTTTGAGTCACACAACTACGGCATAAGAGGTAAGTACTGCTGTCTCCTTTTTATAGACAAGGTAAAGGAGGCCAGGAGACATGAAATAACTGGCGAAGGACACAGAGGCAGAAATGAATCGCACTAGCAAAGCTGATGCCAGGACCCCGTAAGTCAGGGCTCAGGACACCATGGCTCACAGGCCAAACCCGGCCTGTTTTTGTAAATAAAGCTGTCTGAGTCGACGTCTGCCGCTGTAACAAAAATACCACAGGCTGGATGTCTTACACAACAGGAATTTCTCTCTCATGGTTCTGGAGGCTGGAGGTCTGAGATCGGGGGGCCGGTGTGGTCAGGTTCTGGGGGAGACTCTTCCTGGTTTGCACGCAATCATGTTGTCATTGTGTCCCCACGTAGTGGACTGAGAGAGAAAGGGTTAGCTCTCACCCTCCTCTTCTACGGACACTAATCTCATCATGGGGGCTTCACCTTTATGACTAGGCTGACCACATGCCCTGTTTTAATGGAAAGAAAACAATGGTACTGGCCCATTTCTAATGGTCCACGCGGTCAGCCTACTGACAACTTGAAGTTAGCCCAATGAGACTAGCCTGACCACACGTATTGTCTAAAATGGGGAAATAACTGTTTTCTGTCCCATTTAAAATGGGACATCTGGTCAACCTATTTATGACCTAATCACCCCAAAGGCCCCACCTGCCAATACCCATCGGGGCTTCAGCATATGAATCCGGGTGAGCTGTGGAGGGGAGACACAAACATTCAGTCCATAGCAAAACTTCTATGGGAACACAGTCACACATCCACTCAGCTGTGCATTTTCTGTGATGGTTTTATGCTATAATGGCAGAGAGAAGTAATTGCATCAGAGACGGTGGGCCTGCGAAGGCTAAAATAGTTACTCTGAGTCTTCCCAGAAAGAGGTTGCAGCCCCCTCCTCCGGGTCATGGAATCCAATGGCTATTCAATAGCACGAAGACGACAACTGTTCATTAAGCACTGACTGCACCAGGCCCCACGGAGCACTTGGTGATGGTAAGAAGTCAGGATGGAACTCCCAGTGTCCCGGGACACGGAGGTCTGAGTGCCGAGTTAGCAGAGCAAACAAGGGGAAAGGCATTCCGGGTAGTGGGCAGGGGTAGGGCAGTGGCCCACGCAAGCCAGGAACCTTAACTGCCAGTCACGGAGGTTCCCCAGAGGTGTCCGTCCTCTGCCAGCCTGCCACGGAGGGCAGCTGCCCATTGTACTGCACCTCCAGGTGTGCTGCTCCCCACCTGGGGCTGGCGGAGGCCCCAGGGGTGCAGCGAGAATGCTAATGATCGACCTGCCTCTCGGACGCCTGCAGCAGAAACCAGACGCCTCACTCGCAAGACGCTAATCAGATCATGCCACTCGCAACCTGGAGCAGTCCACAGGCTCTCGGCTACAGCCAGAGGTTGTCCTGAGCTCCCTGGCTATTTGGAGTTGCCCCAGCCTGCTCCCCAAAGAAACCTCAGATCCACCAGCAGCCGTTTCCCATTGCCTCCTTCCCACAGGCCCTGGAAGCTCCTAATCGCTGCTCTCTACCCCTGCGGGCTTGCCTATTCTGGACATTGCGTGTGAATGTGACCGGACAGTGTGTGGCCTTTTGTGTCTGGCTTCTTTCACTTAGCTTGATGTTTTCAAGGCTCATCCATCGTGTGGCATCTACCAAGGCTTCCCTCCTTTTTATTGCCAAGTAATATTCGGCTGTGTGGATAAATCACATTTCATTTATCCACACATCCACTGATGAACATTTGTGTGGCTCCTACTTGGGGGCTGTTATGAATGATGCTGCTATCAGAGTTCTTATACAAGGATTGTGTGGACATCGGCTTTCAGTTCATTTGAGGACCTAGAATTGCTGGGTCATATGGAAACTGTGTTTAATATTTTAAGGAAACACCAGGTTGGTTTTCCAGACAGTCACACCATTTTGAGTCCACCAATAAATGAGAATGCCAGTTTCTCTACATCTTCACCAACACCTGTTACTTTGTCTTTTTCATTTTAGCCATGCTAATGGGTTTGCAGTAGTATCACTGTGGTTTTGATTTGCATTTCCCTAATGAGTAATTATGTTGAGCATCTTTTCATGTGCTCATTGGTCATTCGTATACCATTTTTGGAGAAATGTCCATCCTTTCTTTGCCCTTTTCTTGGTGAGTTGTGAGTTCTTTATACCGTATATCCTGGATACAAATCCCACTTCAGACAAATGATTTGCAGATGTTTTGTTCTGTTCTGTTTGCCTTTCCCTGTGTTCTTCAAGGGCACAAACATGTTTTAACTTGATGAAGTCCGTTGTATCTATATGTGTTGCTATTACTTATATTTTCAGTGTCATGGCTCAGAAACCCTTGCCTAATCCAATGTCATAAAGATTTACTTTGGGGGAGGCTGGGTAGCTCAGCGGTGAAGTGCTTGCCTCGTAATTGCAAGGTCTGGGGTTCAATTCCCAGCTGTGGCCCCTGCCAACCCATATGCTGAACTGGGGTGCAACCGGTAACTGCTGAGATGGCGGCGAAGGTTCTCGCCTCCCATGTGGGAGGCCCCGGGTTCAGTTCCTGCCCTGTGCGGCCCCACATCCACCTGTGTGGAGTGAAACCATGTCACCACTAATGATGCACAACTATGGAGACTGCTCTGGGCCCTCCCCACCACCTCCTCCCCCCGCCCCCTTCTTCTCTCTCAAAACAATAAAAATAAATCTTAAAAAACAAAGATTTATGTTTTCTTCTGAGAGTTTTATAGTTCTTAGATTTAGATCTATGGTCTACTTTGAGTTAGTTTTTTTTTAGGGTTTTCTTTTTTTTGTTTTGTTTATTTTATTTATTTATTTTTGACGAGAGAGAGAGAGAGAGAGAGAGAGAGAGAGAGAGAGAGAGAGAGAGAGAGAGAGAGAGAGAGAGAACTGAACTGGGGGAGCTCCCAGTTCAGCATATGGGTCCGCACGGGCCGGGGCCGGGATTCGATCCTCAGTTCCCGGCGCTGCAAAGTGAGCGCTTAACCCACTGAGCCATCCCGGCTTCCCCTTGAGTTAGTTTTGTATATGGTATGAAGTAAGGATTCAACGTCATTCTTTTGCACACGGGCATCCAATTGCTCCAGGACCATTTGTTGCAAAGACTATTCTTTCCCTTCTTCAACTGCCTTGGCACCTTGTTGAAAATCAACTAACTGTAAATATAAGGGTTTATTTCTGGACTCCCAATTCTACTCCTTTGGTCTATATGTTTATCCTTATGCCCCTACCATACTGCTTTAATTATTGTAGCTTTGTAGTAAGTTTTGAAATTAAGAAGAATGAAGTCTTCCAACTTTGTTCTTTTTCAAGACTTTTGTCGATTCTGGGTGGCTTGCAAATCCATGGGAATTTTAGGATCAGTTTGTCAATTTCAGCAAAGAAAGACAGCTGGGGTTTTGAAAAGGATAGGAACTATTGAATTTGTAGATTCATTTGGGAAATATTGCTCTCTTAACATTAAGTTTTCTGATTCAAGGATAAAGGTGTCTTTCCCATTTATTTAGGCTTCCTTTAATTTCTTTCAACAATGTTTTGTAGTTTTCAGAGTATTGGTTTTATATTTTTAGTTAAATTTATTCTTAAGTACTTTTACTTTTTGATGCTATTTTAAATAGATCTTTTTTATTTTATTTATTTATTTATTGTTTTTGACAAAGAGAGAGAGAGATATATAGTCAGAGACAGAGAGAAGGGGGAGGGCCCAGAACAGTCTCCATAGTTGCACATCATTGGTTTTTCAACATAGTTTCATTCCACAGGTGGGTACGGGGCTGCACAGGGCAGGAACTGGGCCAGGGTCTCACCCCAGTGAGAACCGAACTGGGGGCACTCCCCAGCTCAGCATATGGGTCCACACGGGCCGGGGCCAGGATTTGATCCTTGGTCCCCAGGGCTGCGAAGTGAGCGCTTAACCCACTGAGCCATCCCAGCTTCCCATGATGCTATTTTAAATGGAACTGTTATCTTAATTTTAGTTTCAGGTTTTTCATTGCTAGTGCAGAGAAATACAACTGATTTTTGTATATGAATATTGTATTCTACAACTTTAATAAATGCATTTATTAGCTCTCATTTTTTTGTGAATTTATTAGGGTCTTCTATATACAAAATCATGTCATCTGTAAATAGAAATGGTTTGATTTCTTCCCTTTCAATCTAGTTGCCTTTCATTTCCTTTTCTTGCTTAATTGCATTAACTGGAACCTCCAATACAGTGTTCAGTAAAAGTGATGGAAGCAGACATCCTATCTTGTTTTTGATCTTAGGGAGAAAGCATTTGACCTTTCACCATTAAGTATGATGTTAGTTGTGGGTTTTTCATAGAGTCCCTTTATCAGGTTGAGCAAGTACCATTCCATTGCTAGTTTGTTTGGAGTTTTTATCATGAAAGGATATGGGGTTTGACAAATACTTCTTTTGCTTCTATTAGAATGATCATGTGGTTTTTGTTTTTTATTAATGTGGTGTATTACCTAGATTGGTTTCTAAATGTTAAACCAACCTTGCATGCCTGAGATAAACCCCATTTGATCATATTGTATAATCTTTTTATATATGGCTGATTTCAGTTTGGTAGCATTTTCTTGAGGAATTGGCACCTATATTTATAAGAGATACTGGTATTTAGTTCTCCTTTTCTCATGATGTCTTTGGTGTGGACATCAGGACAATACTGGCCTCATAGAATGAAATAGGAAGTGTTTCCTTCTCTTGACTGATCTTTTAGTAAATTTTAGTAAATTAATTCTGGCACAATCCAGTCCAGTCAAGAGGTTAAGAGACTGAGGTTTGTAGTGAGGCAGACTGAATCCAATCCCAATTTCGCCACACCCTAGCTTTGACACATCACACAAGTCCATTTATGTGATTTCTCTTCTATAACATGAGGACTGGTAACGCTTACCTCACAGGGATTAAATGAGACCAAAGCATTGACATGTGGTGTGGCAATAATTAATGGCTCATCATTGCTCACTCTGCCCTCCTCTCTTCTAGTCCCTTGTCAGCTTCTTGTAAAGATGATCGTATTCCTACTTCTCTCCCCACAGCCAACATGGTGTCTGCCACACCTCAGGTGGCTTTTAGAAACGCAGCCACAAGTCTCTAATCTCTTCCCAAGACCCTTGGGGCCAGATGTTTTCCAACACTAAAAGATTTTCATGATTTAGTATAGCAAAAGTTGCATATACTGCAATTATATAAAGAATTCCTACCACTCAATAATAAGCCAACTATGGTAATGTTTCTCAAATGTCAAACAATCCAAAAAAGCAGTTCCCAGAAAGGGTAATGCAGTGGTAGAATAAATACACAAAAAGATGATGGTTGGTTGGCCTTATTAAGTAATTGGGGAAATGCAAATTGAAACAATGAAGGACCATTTGCAGCCATATGGGCAAATATTTTCAAACAGTAGAACTCAGGTATTGGTGAGAGTATGGCCACTCCACTGAACATGGCCCGGAGCTGGGTCATTGGAGGGCATTTTAGAGGGCAAATTGGTAAAATCCAGCAAATTAAAAATGTACAAATTTCACAACCCGGAAATTCACTGTGACATCTACCCCAGAGACCCTGTCACACATGCCCAGGAAGACAGGATGGTTAGGCACATGCTATTAGAAACCACCAAGAGTGAAATGCCCAAATAAAGCAGCCACCTTGTGTCTGCACGCTGGGATCTGAGTGCTCTTCAGCTCATGGCGGATTTCCAGCTTGTAGGTGGCCTCCGAGCCACCTGCCACCAGCAGCTTGTGGCTGGTGCTGCCCTGCACTACCAGCTGCCTGGCACGACCCATGATGCCCGCCCTTCCCCATTCCAGGAAGAGGAGCGCCCAGCCCAGCCTCAGCTACCCCTTGGACCTCCTCCACTTAATGTCACTCATTGGAACCTGTCAGTGGAGAGGCAGTAAGACAAAGTTATGTCCCCCAGCGCACAGGTGTGCACACACACATGCACACGCACACACACACTCTTTTTAACAGGCACGTGTTCAGTCCCACTCAGAGGAAACACATGGGGTACTCTGTCCTCCTGCGCTCCCTGAAGCTAGCGGGTAGGTGGGGCTCCCGGCGAGGACCCCAAGATTTCCCGCCGTCACCAGATTCACCTCCAGCTGGGCCTCACCGCCCGCTGCTGGCCACAGGTCACCCTGGCCCTGCACGGTCCCAGCCTCCCCTGGGGGATCAGATTCGGCCAGCAGGCCCATCCCTGACCACGAGCACTGGACCAGAGGGCAGGGGACGGAGCTTAGTGAACGGCCTTCTAGGCTGACCCTTCGCCAATTTCTTAAACTGGATATTTTTCAGAACAGGTAATCCACGTCACAAGCGCCGACATCGGTATGGAGGACTCCTCCGCTCTCCCCCTCTCGCCCTGCTCGTCCCATCTGTCAGGGACTCCGGTTTGCTCTCCCTACAGAATACGGGACCTGCCGCCTGCACCGCCTGCACCGCTGCTCCGGCTGCAGCCTGGCCACCGTGCCTGCATGGCTGCGACATCATCCTCCCGGCTCCCCTGGCCCCGTCCTGGCCCCTGATGTCTCTTCTCCATCCGGTGACAAGAACAACCTTTTCAAGGCCTGTAGGACCACAGCATACCCATCTTTCTCCCGGTGAAAGCCACAGTCCTTGCAAAGGCCAACAAGGCCAGAACGTTCCCTGGAGCTGCCCACATGAGGATGCTGCAGGGGGACACAGGCACAGCCCAAACTGCTCTCCAGAGCTCCACACTCGAGGTTTGCTGAGGACCCATAAGCCATTGCAACTGTTGTCTTTGGTGCCCCTCCCCCTGCCACCTGCAGACCAGCCCAACAGACCTGCCAGCCGCCAGATGATGTTTACCCAGAAGATATAAAAACCACCTCACTGTTCCCAGACTGTCTGCTAATTTATGTTGCGTCGTAAATCCCTTGTTTGCCTTTTCTCCTTGGCAACAGTCAGAAACCACTGTCTTCTGATTCCTCTTTGGTGAGGCCACCTCTCTCCTCTTCTGCTCCAGCCACAAAGGCCTTCATGCTGTGCCTCTCACATTCCAGGCTCATACCCACCTCAGGGCCTTTGCACACGCTGTGCCCTGTACCCGGAACACCCTTTACGTAGAATGCTCTCTTCCTCACACCCTTCAGGTCATTGCTAAGTTATCTTCATCAGGCTTACCTTGTCACCCTATTTAAAACTGAAGCCAGTTCCCGGATCCTTCCTGCCACACAGCTGCAGGCCCCTGTCCCCAGCTCAGTGACGACTTTTCTCTATAACACTCAGACCCGCCTATCAGCCGTACAACTTGCTTGTTTATTACGCATCTTCAAGAGTCAGTGTGGGCCTGTGTGAATCTGTTTGTGTGTGTGTGTACATGAGTCTGTTTGTGTGTACATACATGTGTGTGCACATGTGCACAAGAGCCCACCTATGCACACTCCCCCTTGCACACAAACACGCAGGCTCTCCACTCTGAACTGCTTCTCTCTCTTTTTTTTTTTTAAAAGATTTATCTTACTGTTTTTGACAGAGACAGAGAGAGAGAAGGGGAGGCCCAGAGCAGTCTCCATAGTTGTGCATCATCAGTTTTCAACATGGTTTCATTCCACACAGGTGGGCGGGGGCCGTGCAGGACAGGAACTGGGCTGGCGCCTCCCGCATGAGAGAGATGTCCCCTCAAGCCAGGGGCTGAACTGGGGGGATGAGAACCAAACTGGGGGCCTCCTGCATGGGAAGTGCACCTCAGCTCAGCATATGGGTCCACATGGGCCGGGGCCAGAATTCCATCCTCAGTCCCCGGGGCTGCAAAGCAAGCACTTAATGCGCTGAGCCACCCCGCTTCCCCGGCTCTGCTTCTCTTGCTAACTGGCTTGGTGGTGTGTCTTGGTGAGGTTGTTATCTGGTCTGTATCAGAGGCTACTGGGCTGTGGCCACAGTTTTCTCAAAGTGCAGCCCATGAGTGGGCTGATGGCAGAATTTCTCATCCCAACTGTTACAGTTAATAAAGAGAACACTCGTCATTAAGCTGGTAAACGGTGGCTTTCCAGACAAGCCGAGCTTTCGGGGTGTCCTACCACTGCACTGCTGGGGAGGCGGGGACACTCGCCCCCACACCCGTCTGAAACCCCATCCACTGCTCCTCCGCTGTGTATTCAGGAGCTCACCTGCCTCCATTTTCTGATTTCATATGGGCTTACTGGAAGGACTAAAGCTGAGGCCCTGGGCCCGAGGCCCCCTGAGACCCCACTGGAACAGGCTTCAGAACGTTCCAGAACTCTGGCGGCTCGTGTTCCTTAATGGGGCCAGCAGCTAGAGTGGATCGTCTCTAAAGGCAGATGTTTTCGAGCGGCAGACACCCCTCCGGGGAGCAGCAGAGGGGCCTATAGGGAGGTTGAGGCCATGAGCACATGTGCACTTAGTGGACAGAGGGAGGGAGTTCTGGAAGCGACGTGCCGTCTTGGCAGCTGGACGGCGGGGCCTTTAGGAGGAAGACGCTCTCCCCTGACATGTGCTCTGCTCCCCACCGGAGCAGGAAGCGGATCTGGGAGTGGAGAGTGTGTTTATGCAGCAAAAATTAGAACCCAGCAAACCCCTCTGAGAAGACACTGGGGACCGAGGCAGACCCCCTGCCACAGGTGCCCGGAGCTCCTGCTCGGGAGGGCCGTGTCTGAAGCGGCTGCATTTGTCCTTTTGGGAGTCACAGACCTGCTTGGACATCGGGTGGAAGCCCTAGTCCGGCCCGTGGACCGTGGGCCGCATGCGGCCCAGCGCGGCTTTGAATGCAGCCAAATACAAATTCGTAAACTTTCCTAAAACATGATACAATTTATTTTCGTTTTGCTCATCAGATATTGTTAAGCACATTTTGCATGTGACCCAAAACAATTCTTCTTCCAGTGTGTCTCGGGAAAGCCAAAAGATTTGACACCCTGGCCTCACCTGTCCCCCCAGAAAGGTGGACAGACGCGAAACTTCTGCACAGCGGCAGGGGCTTCAGTGCACCTACTGAGCCCGGTAACAAGTACCCCTGGCTAATGCCCTTGAAAAGTACCTACTGAGAGGAAAATGCACACCCCCTTTGGTCCAGGAATTCCACCGCTAAGAATTTGCCCTGCAGAGAAGGGTGTTCACAGCTGGAGACGAGTAAGACCAAACACCTGGGAAAAACTCTGCTATGGAACGAGCTAAGTAAATTCCATCTCATTGGTTACACTGCCATTCCAAATGCATGGGAGATATTTTAAAAAGGTCGGGGGAAATATACTGGTACCTACTCACTGGATGTGGGTACCGATTATCCCTGACAAGAATCACAAAAAACGAACAGAAGTTGGCTTTGGGGAGAGGTGGAAGGGAGAGGTTTTAACACTATGCCGGGCCAACCAATAGAACTTTCTGCAATGATGGAAAAGTTCTTGAAAAGTGGTTAGTACAACTGGGGTGTTGCATCTCTAATGTTCTTTCATTCTAAATCGTCTCAATAGCCACGTGTGCTGGCGGCCACCATATTGGACACTCAGTTCTACATCCTTTCATGTCTTTTGAACTCTGAATCATTTAAATGTATTACCTATTTTCTTAACTAAATAAACTTTGCCAAGGTATATTATTGAGTGGAAAAACAAACAAACAAGGTATAAACCAAGAGCAGGGTGTGATCCTTTCATGCAAATAAAAAAGGCCACAATAACAAAGGAGGAGGAGAAACAGAAGAAGAAGAAACAAAAACTAAACTCAAAGTTTTGCAAATCTATAGTATTCTGGGTTGAATTGTGCCCCTTGCCCCCCCAAAAGATGCTGAAGTCCTAAGCCCTAGTCCCTGTGAGTGTGGCCTTATTTGGAAATAAGATCTTTGTAGATGATCAAGTTAACATGACGGCATAAGGATGGGCACTAATCCAGTGTCCTTACAAAAGGGGAAATTTGGACACAGCCACCTACAGAGTGAAGATACAGGCAGAAGATGGCTGTCCACAAGAGAGGCAGTGCCTGAGGTAGCAATACTTGTATCAGACAAGATAGGCTTTAAAACAAAGACAAAGAGGGCATTTCCTAATGATGAAGAGATCAATCTGACAAGAAGATAAACTGATCATAAACATCTATGAGGTCTGACGGTTAAGTTTGTGAACTCATCCTGGACAAAGTGCTACATCCCTCACTGCTGAATCACTATGGTCACCTTGTAAGTCCTCCCCTGGGGAAGCTATGCGTTGACACCAGCACCCAGCCCACCGTTCTGAGAAATTTTGGAACTGTTTTTCTGGAACGGCCATTGTTTTACCCTTGATGTCCTGAATGTCATCAAAACATCTTCCTTTCAGTACTTCCTTTATCTTTGGGTAAAGAAAAAAGTCACTGGGGGCCAGATCAGGTGAGTAGGGAGGGTGTTCCAATACAGTGATTTGTTCACTGGCCACAAACTCCCTCACAGACAGTGCCGTGTGAGCTGGTGCACTGTTGTGATGCAAGAGCCATGAGTTGTTAGCAAAAATTCAGGTTATTTTCATCTAACTTTTTTATGCACCCTTCTCAGTACTGTCCAGTTGGTACAAATTCATAATGAACAATCCTTCTGATATCAAAAAAAGGCTAGCAACATCGTTTTGACTCGATTTGGACTGACAGAATGGTTTTGATCATGGAGAATTGGCTGATTTCCATTGTGCACTTTCATGCTTTGTTTCAAGGTCATATTGCTACACCCACGTTTCATCACTAGTGATAACATGGCCCAAAATATCGTCTTGCCTTTCCAAAAGGTCTTGGCAAACTCAAGCTCTGACATTCTCACACCAGCACACAAAAACACACAACAATAATGAACACTACTCAGCAAGACACCACCACATGTTGACACAACCACAGCTGTGAGACACTGATACACCAAGGTTATGAAACCTTACTGAGTTGTTTGTACAGTGCTGCCCACGTAAGCACATAGTGGCAAGTTTGTGAACTTAATTGTCAGACATTGTATGCACCGAACGTAGGGAGACCTAAATATATAAAGCAAAAATTGACAGAGATAATGGGGGAGATCAACAGTCATAGTAGGGGACTTTAACACCCCACTGACACGATGGATAGATCATCCATACAGAAAATCAACAAGGGCTTAAATGACATATTACAGCAGATGAACTTAATTCATATTTGAGACACTGTACCCAAAAGCAGCAAAATATACATTATTTTCAAGTGCACATGGAATATTTCCCAGAGTGGGCTGCATGTTAGGCCACAAAACAAGTCTTAATAAATTGAATAAATTGAAGAAGAATAAAATCGTATCAAGAATCTCCGATCACAATAACACAAAACTAGGAATCAATTATAAAAAGAAAACTGAAAAACACAAACAGATGGAGGCTAAATAACATGCTACTAAACAATGAATGGGTTAACAATGACATCAAAGGAGAAATCAAAAGATATTCTGAGACAAATGAAAATAAAAACACAACCCCAAATCTATGGAACACAGCCAAAGCAGTTCTAAGAGAGAAATTCTTAGCAATATAGACCTACTTCAAGAAACAAGAAAACTCTCAAACTTTACACCAAAAGGAACTAGAAAAAGAAGAGCAAACAAAGTCCAAAGAAGGAAACAATAAAATCAGAACAAAAGTAAACAAAATAGAGCCTAAGAAAACAACAGAAAAGATCAATGAAACAAAGAGTTGGTTCTTAGAAAAAATAAACTCATCAAGTAAAAAAGAGGATCCCAATAAATAAAATCAGAAATAAAAGAGAAGTGAAAACTGACACCATAGAAATACAAAGGATTATGAGAAAATACTATGAACAATTATATACCAACACATTGGAAAACTTGAAAGAAATGAATAAATTTCTAGAAACATACACTCTTCCAAGACTGAGTGTGTCCTAGTGTGTGTGCACGTGTACTGACGTGTGTCCCCACATGTGCACACACATGTCCCAGTGTATCCTGGTATGCATGTGTGTGTCTAGGTGCTGATGGATGTCCCCATATGCCCCTGCATGTCCGTGTCCTGATATGTGTGTGTACACATGTGGTGTGCCTGTGTGTGTACATTGGCACGTCTGGGCACATGTGTGTGAATACTGGTGTGTATGTTTCAACATGTCCAGGTGTGGTTGTGTGTCCCCATATGTTTTCATGTGAGAGTTCTCAGGATGTATGAGTGTGTCTCAGGGGTGTGTCGCCATGTGTGCTTTCTTTGTGAAAGAAGGTGGGGGCGTGTGTGGGGTGGAAAAGCACATTCAATGTTGTTCTACATTTGACAAATGAAAACAGACACTCCCTGCTTACTTAATACAGACGAGAGAAAGCAGGGCTCAGCCGGGAGGGCAGCGGTTATGCAACGATGGAGAGAAGCCACTCAGACACGCCTGCCAGAGGCTGCCACCCACCCTGGGAGCCGCAGGGCCGGGCCAGCACCGGGCTGACCTCTGGGGGTGGGGGTGGGGGGGGTGGGCAGATGGATTCCGTGAGGGTCGGCCCAGAACTGCCAGCCTTCCTCCCTTTCACAAAACTCAGCGTGCCAGATCTTAATGCAAACGTCTCTAACTTTAAAAGGTTTGGCTGCACTTCCGTTGAAAGTGTTTAGAATGTTCCCTCTCTCTTGTTTTTAATTTTTAAAGATAGAAAGATAAAATGATTCCCAGGCCCGTGACCCTCAGACAACCGATTTCACTTTTCCAATGGCACTTTGGTGGTCACTCATCTTGTCCCAGACCCAAGTCCTTGCCTCATCTCCAAGCCAACCCTCCCGGAAGGACAATAGTAACATGGGTAGAAGGAAACACGGGCAGCGTCATGAGCCGGGAGACGGGGAGCGCTAGCTAGGAACGATTGACAGGCTGGGCTCCACCGAAACCGAGAACTTCTGTTCTTCAAAAGACCCCATGGACAGAGGAAACAGCAAAGAGGCAGCAGACTACGGGCCAGCACTAGGCCAGAGCAACGTCCCCACGCATGCACACGCGTGTACAGCATGGCCGAGTCTCGCAGAGGATCGGGGAGGAAGAAGCCAGACTCCAGGTGCACGTGAGCCCAGGTGTGAATGTCAAGGGCATGCAGAACCGCGCGATGGCCAGCAAGGTCAGACCTTTGAGGTCATCAACGGGGAAGGAGACTTCTGGGAACCAGAAATGTCCCCTGTCTCGTTCTAGGGGTGCTTACACAGGTGAGCACAGGGTGTAGAAATGTCCCATTGGACACTGAGGAGCAGTGTGGTCTCCTGACGGCTGGTTTAAAATGTAACCGAAAGCACCCCCCTCTCCCTGCGATGTGGTGCCCTGGGTGGGACCCTGGAACAGACAGAGGACATGAGTGCCAAAAGCGGCGGGATCTGAACAGCCGGAAGTGGATTAAGGGTCAGGTGCCAGTATCAGTTACTTAGTTGTGACAAACACCCTGCGATGTAAGATGTTAAAGGGGGTCGCTGGGGGAGGGGCACATGGGAACGCCTTGTACTATCTTTGCAACCTTTCTGTGAACCTAAGATTATTCCAAAATAAAAAGTGCATTCAAATACTCATTTGCTTTCCTTCCATTTTCCTCTTCCCCTCCCCCCTTCCTCCCTGTCCTCTCCTGGCTGCACAAATCCAGCCTGTACCCCCAGCACACGCCTAACACATGCCCAGCACACACCCAGCACACACCCAGCACACCCCCAGCACACACCTAACACACCCCCAGCACACCCCCAGCACACCCCCAGCACATGCCTAACACACATCCAGCAATGCTCAGCACATACCTAGCACACATCCAGTACACACCTAGCACATGCCTAGCCCACGCCCAGCACCCAGCGTCCTTGTGGATTGGATGACAGCAAATACAGTCCACAGCAGTACATGCTCTTGTCTAGAGGGACAAGAACCCACATGAGACAGGTGACAGAAGGTCTGGGCTCTGTGAGCTGAGGGACCTGGACTGTTCTGCTCACCATGTGTCCCCAACAAGCGGTCACAGCGGGGACCAGCCACGTATGGAACACTTGGCACATGTGTAACAGCTTATGAGTCTGCACTATCGCCCCACGAGTCCCCCCACTGCACGGACCGGGAACCGGGTACAGCAAAGCTCAGTGTCCTGCCTGAGGCCGCGCCAGGAAAGGACAGAGCTGGGCTCTGGAGCTGGTAGGTCTGTGCTTTTAGCCCCCCGACTCCTGCGGGACAGACACAGGAGCGAGCGCGTGAAAGAGGAGGAACAGCGAGAAGTTTCCAGGGACCTGCCCCTGCCCAGCACTGGCCCGGATTCAGCAGGTCCCGACGGCGCTGGCGTGCCCGGTGGCTGGAGCATCACCTGCTAGGTCACGAGCTGTGGGCGAGGCCCTGTGGGGTCCAGCCCGGGCCTGCCTCGGACTCCCGCCTGATTCCTGTCTGCTGAGCAGAGGAGCCAACCACCGCAAGCCCTGGGGTCGGGGGTCCGCCTGGGGCCAGTGCTCCCCGCACGCTGCCTGGAGAGTAAGCCAGGGCCTGACCAGCACGAGTGCCTGAAGCATCTTGCTAGAGACCAGACGCTCCCAGGGGCCCCGGCTGACCAGCCCTGGGGTGGCCTCTGAACAGCACACCCCCAGCACACACCCAGCACACGACCAGTGTGGGACAGCAATCAGTGACAGTGGTGCAGGCCCCTGAGGACATGCCCAGTGGGGACGCGGGGAACAGCACCTGGGGCAAGCTACCCAGCCTCCCGGCCTCAGTTTCCTCATCTGCGACACGGGAATCACAGGAGCACTGACTTTGCAGAGGCACCGTGAGGGTTAAGTCGAAGCCCCGCGTGCTGAGAAATCGCTGGCCGGTTTCACGTGCTTTCCTCGCCCCAAGACTCATTAACCGTGTTTGTTTACACGGACGGCAGCTCCCAGAGAGTCTAAGTGCTCGGACTCCGTGCCAGATGCCAGAACCGCTTTGCGTGCAGCGTCTCAGGTCTCAGCCAGAGCCTCGGAGGGAGGAACTGTCCCACTGCAGACCAGTGAACAGGCTCAGAGAGGTTAGGTCACTTGCCTGGGATCACGCAGCTGGGAGGAACGTTGCTGAGACTCAAGCCCAGATCTCTCTGATGCGCCTCCACTAGTCCCAGGAAGGGATGCAAACGCCAGGCCCCTGTGTTCAGCGAGCAGCCCAGCGGGAGAAGAGCGACTGGGGGGCAGGGGTTCCCCAACAGCAGTGGACCATGGCATCCTTGCGCTGTGGGACAAAGGCCAGCGCCCAGAGCCGGGCCTCCGTCTCATTCCCCTCCCTGCCCCCGAAGAGACGAGCTCCTCCTGGAGGCCCACGCAGGTCTCCATGCCATGAGGGCAGGGCGGATACCAGTGGCTGCCTGGGAGTAAGGGGCCCAAGGATTGCCACAAAGGTGACCCACACCTCGCAGTAGTCCCAGGCTCGGAGAGGTGTGGTAGGGTCATGTCCACACTCACACACCTCTAAGGGGCTGGCCCGGTGCCTGTGGTCTCAGGGCTCCCAGGGACACACAGCACCCAAATCAAATATGACTTAGATGTAACCCCCTAGGAATCGGATGGAGAGGCACAGACCACCTGGGTTCAAGTCCTAATGCAGCTGTGTGACTTTGGACCAGCTGCCTAACTGCTCTGGGCCTTGGTTTCCCTCTTCAACTGTTAGTTGGGAAGAATAAAACCACCTACCCACAGGGTGGTCCTGAGGATTAAATGACTAAATACAGATCAAGAAAAGGTAACCATGCATTAGCTATTCTGCTTTGTAGTCATTCCATTAGATGATTGCAGTGTTGTTTTGCGGGGAGTTTTTTTCTCTCATATTTTGGAGTTGATAAAATTTTTCAGGGGAAGCTGGGATGGCTCAGCGGGTTAAACACTCACTTTGCAGCCGTGGGGTCTGAGGATTGAGTCCCGGTCCCGGCCTGTGCGGACCCATATGCTGAACTGGGGTGAGCTTCCCATGCGGGAGGCCCCCGCCCAGTTCCCGCCCTGAGCGCCCTCCGCCCACCTGTGTGGAATGAAACCATGTCAAAAACTGATGAGGTACAACTATGGAGACTGCTCTGGGCCCTCCCCTTCTCTCTGTCTCTCTCTGATTCTGTCTCTTTCTCGGTCAAAAACAATAAAATAAATCATAAAAAACAAAATCCAAAACTTTTCATGTCTCACACTCTTTTCAGGAGCCTTTGAAAAACTCACGAGCCTGCAATCTGGATCTCAGCTTGGACTCTGGGAAGGAGCTGCAAGCTTTTCCCTCCACAGCCCTGAGCACATAGCTCCCTAGAGGTTCCCCTCCATGCGTGGGGGTCTCTCTATACCCCTTGCTGGCCCCACATCAGCAGGGTAGGGTGGTGGGGTCCCAGCCCTGCCCAGCAGAAGGGTACCCAAGGCCCATTGGAATGCTAATCTCAGCTCTTAGCAGGAATGTCCCAGGCCAAGGAAGAATCAGTGCCTGTCTTTATACAGCCAGGCCCTTGGGCTTCTATTGGGCTTGGGCCCCAGTGGGAACCTCCAAGCTCCACACTTCATCCCCTTCCTGGCAGATGTGCCCAGACTGAAGGACAAATCAATATCACAGAGATGAGATGAGACATCACCACCATCCATCCCCCAGTGGGGACCCAGGACACCCGGCCAGCTCCTGGTCCAGCCTCCAGCCCGGGGCAAGGTCATTACCACTTGTCTGAGCATTTAAAGAAACTGTCACCAGAGTTCCATCAGCTCATCCCTGGCGAGGCCCTGGAGCTCTAAAACCAGCGTGGGGGACCAGCTCTGCAGCCTGGGAACCAGCAGGAGGCAGTGTGAGGGGACCAGCATGGGGGGGGACCCCAAGGGTGATCTCATCACCCTCCCCTCCCCCCACCGCCTCCAGACTGGACTGCAGAGGAAGGAGGGATAATGCGAGTATCTCCCACCTGAACAGGTCCCACATCTGGGCCTCTCTGCACAGAATCCCTGCCTCTGGCCCACAGGCTTTCACTGAACAAGGACCGATTGGGCACCCACTCTGTGCTAGGTACTGCGTGAGGCGCTGGGGATAGGGTGGTACCAAGTAGACATGGTAGCTGCGTCTGGGAGCGTCATGAGCTAGTAAAAGTGGAGTAGATGTTCACCATGATCATGTAGTTAGCCTAGCTCCCATAGTTAATGAGGTGACAGTCATTCTAATATTATTGTTGTTTTTATTGTTTGAGAGAAGATGAGAGAGAGAGAGAGAGAAAGGGGAGGCCCAGAGCAGTCTCCATAGTTGTACATCATTAGTTGTGACACGGTTTCATTCCACACAGGTGGATGTGGGGCTGCATGGGGTGGAAACCAAACTGGGGGCCTCCCACCTGGGAGGTGAGAACCTTCACCACCATCCTGGTGGTTACCGGTTGCACCCCAGTTCAGCACATGGGTTTGCAGGGGCCGGGGCCGGGATTCGATCCCCAGACCTCACGGTTCCAAGGCCAGCGCTCCACCTGCTGAGCTATCTTATCATCCCCATTTCCAATATTTTAATAAAAAAAATTACATAAACATTTTTTTCAGAATTATGAACAGTGATGGCTAATAAAGGGTGTTTGTGGTTTTGTCCCTTGTCTGAAGGCCTGACCAGTACTGTCTCCAAGGGTCCAAAAAGTCACAAGGCAATGAAGGGCTCTTCAGCACACCTGCGCCCTCGGGTTTCAGATGCACTGGGTTTGGGCCTGGTTGCCTGTGGCAGGCCCCTCACGTCCCCCAGGGGTGGCCAAGGCCAGGCCTGAAGCCCACGGCCTGCACACCTCCCAGCCAGGGGTCTGCTACGCTGGGCTGGGGGCGTAGGTCCTACCCACACACACCTGACGCAGCAAGATGTAGCCTGTGAAACAGGCCCTTCCCTGGCCAGTTCGGCCCACCTGCCCCTCCGGCCAGCATGTCTGTCCCGCAGGGTCCGGGCCACATGCCCGTGAGGTACCTTCTGTTGGCAGGACACAAGCCAGCCCCTTGTTCAGGCCAGTCGCCATGGTCACGCTGGCCCTGGCCGGTTCAGCCTCAAAGACACACTGTGCATCTCATTCCGGGAATCTCAGTTCCAGGCCTTCCCGGTGGGCTCAGCTCCACTGCCCTCCAGTTGCTGCCCACCTGTCCCCGGTGTCACCCAGACTCAAACACACGTGCTTTTAAGACCTCCAGCTGGGCATCTTCCTGCCTGGGGAGAGCCGGGGGTCCACCTGTTCCGGGGGGCCCCCCGCCGAGTGCTGGCTTCAGAACTGGCTTTCCAGAGCCAAGCACAGCGGGAAGGTCACGACGGCTCACCCTGGTTTCCCCTCCAGCAGGCAGAGGTGAACTCAAAAAGAGAACAGGGGGCAGGGGTAGGAAGGCTGAGGGGTGGAGGAAAGAATGCGAGGTCCTGCCTCCAGGGGAGAAGCCTGCGGCCACTGAGAACGAGAACGCGTGCTAATAATGACACCACCACCAGCGGCGGCTCCTGTGTGTGTGCCAAGCACTGTTCTCAGCCCGCGACACGCACCGTCTCGTTTGACCTTCACCACACCTTGTCATTACACCCACTTAACAGAGAAGACAAGTGACATTCAGGGCATTTAAGTCAGTAGGTGCCAGTGGCCGCATACGAGGGGTGGTCAAGAAATTCGCACAGGTGAGGGGTATCGAAGAGGGGGGAGTTCTAGCGCACACAGATCGACTGTGTGACTTATTATTAGTACATGTGCCAAATGTCAGCCTACTGGCATCCACGCTCTTTCCGATATCGCCCAAGAAGCACGTCAAATGTGAAGAAAACCTCAAGTATGCATCAAATTGAATTTCGTGCCATCATTAAGTTTCTCACAAAACAAAGGAAACACCCCAAACCATTTTGGAAGAGATGTTAGCAATTTATGAGGACTGTTGCCCTGGGAAATCCATGGTTTACAAGCGGCATAGCCTTTCCAAGCAAGACAGAGAGTCAACTGAAGATGACCTCCATGCAGGATACCCCGTTGAGGCCACTTGCTCAGACATTGTCAAAAAAGCTGAAAGCTTGCAGTGGAAGATGCCAGACTGAATAAAAAGCAGCTGCAGAAATGGTTGGAGCATCACCTACCACCATTTTAAATATTCTCCATCCGCCTCTAAGGATGTGAAAAGTCAGTGCAAGATGGGTAACGAGAGGGCTCACGCTGCTTCAAACACAACAGTGCATTTCAAGTGTTCAGGACACAGATGACAGCAAAGATGAAGTTTTCAACCGGACTGTCCCTGGTGATGAAACGTGGGTTCATCAAGCTGAATCTGAGTCAAAACAGGAGTCCATGCAGTGGCATGAAAAGGGCACGCCACCCCTAAGAAGTTCAAGGTGTCACAATGAGCTGGAAAAATCATGGCTACTGTTTTTTGGGGGGTACGGAGGGTATCCTGCTGATCGATGACAAGGATAAGGGTGTCACAATAACTGGAGAGCACTATTCTAGTCTGCTGAAGCAGTTAAAGAATCTGTGAAGGAGCAAAGAAGAAAATGGACCAAAATGCTGCTGCTTTTGCACAACAACTCGCCCATGTACAAAGAGCATGTTGCGTTGGCTGCTCTTCCCGACTGTGGCTTCCAAACATTAACACTCGCCTTAAAGTCCAGACTTGGCTCCATCTGGTTATTTGTCCCCAAATATGAAAAAATTTCAGCATATTTTGAGAGCAAAAACAAAACTATTTTTTGAGGCTATAAATAAACGTATTGGAAGAACTGAAGGCGTATTAGAGTTAAGGGTGAATATATTGAAAAGGGAAAATAATCAGGTTCTTTTTGGGTTTTTTTTTTTAACCCTTCTTCCTTTCATTGCATGAATTTCTTGGAAATTCATAGCTACTAAGTGGCAGAGTTGCAACTTGAACCCTGGCGGTCCAGCTCCTAAATCCACTCTGAACCAGTATCCTCCACTTCAGGGCATGGAAAGAGAAAAAAGCGCAGCAAGCCAGCCCTGATTGGTAACATTTGCCAGTTTCCACGGTTTAAACACTCCCACCCTGGCCCCCATCAAGCTATCTGTGTGCTATCCCTGAACACAGCTATGGTGGCCCAGATAACCTCACGTTGCCAAGCTAACAGCAAAGCGTGGCAAAATAAGTAGGTAGTGACAATTTCGAGTCCTCGCTCATTACCTTTGTTTCTGATATGATTCGTTTGAACTGTAAGATGGGGTAACTCGGTCCTTGGTCATGGCTGTGCTTAGCCTGCGGGCAGGACTCCTGGATACTAGTATGTCATTGTCAGCCCCTCCGGCCAGCTCAGGCGCACGCTGCCTCTAACACGCTTAGCTGTACACAGCTGACGTTTAATAAATGCCTGAGACTTGGGTTCCCTGTTCTTGGAAGACCACGTGGCGGTCATGAGCTGCACCCTCTCCCAGCCTTCGCTCCTGAGTGATGCTCTTGGTGGTCACAGCCCACCGCCCCCCACGTCGAAACCCCTGGGCCTCTCTGCAGAGGGGCCATATTGGGGGATTTGCTGTCTATTGAGCACTGAGTCCTGGCTTTGTTTCCAGACTGGAAAACCGACCTTGTCTCCTGCCCACTGACAAAGGCAGGGGTGAAGGCATTCCAGCTGATGCCAGCCAGGTCGACCCCCGCCCCTGGCCCCCCTTGCAACTAGGCGGCCCTCAGCCCTCCCGGGGGTCCCACGGCTGCTTGTGGGCATGGAGGCGTCTCTGAAAAGCCATTACAGGAACAAAAGTCCTCAGCCATTCACCCCCAGCCCAGGGGGGACGTCCCCGGTGGGAACAACTGACTTCCCTTTTCCGCAGCCTTGTCCTCAGCCACCTCTGCCAGGGACGTGCCCAGCCAGGGGGGTCAGAGGGTGTGCAGGGGGCCAGATGACAGGAAGTGGGCCTGTACTTCCCAGCGTTTCGTGAGTTTCATCAGCGCAAAGCTCAGGACACAGGCCGCCGGTTCTTCCTGGGGCAGCTGAGCTCCCAGGAGACATCGGGCAACATCTGGAGATGCTTTCAGGGATCAGGACGAGTGGGGGTGATGCTGGCGTCTGGTGGGGGGAGGCCAGGAGTGCGCCTCAGTGTCCTCCAGCTCACAGCACGGTCCCCAGTCAAGAAGGCCCTGGCCTGAGGCATCAGCAGGGCCAGGGGAGGGGCCCAGCTACGGGGCCAGGCTGCCTGGGGTTCCAGCGGCTCTGTCACTGCCTGGTGCCTTGGGACACCCCCTGGCGAGGCAGGTGGCCCTTCCCTGTGGGCTGCTCTGATTCCCAAGAGACCCCCAAGATGAGGCCCACTAGACCCAGGATTTGAGAGAGAAACAAGAGGGGGGCCTGGCTCCTGGCCCTCAAAACACTGAAGACATGTTTCTGCTATAAATACACAAATCGTATGTACTGTGTGTGCATGTGTGCGCATGTGTGCGCAAGGCCTTCCCAGCCACTCATCCTTGGAAGCTGCCACGCAACCTTTGTTCCCCTTACACCCCTCCCCTGCTCTGCTTGTCTCCCGGGCCTCAGACCTTGGTGTGAACAGGATGGAAGGTTCACACGCTGGGAGGCCTCTCTGCTCCAGTGCCCCAGGCGATCTGAGGGGGTGGGGTGCTTCCCGCAGCCGAGCAGGACACAGGGGTCTGCACCATCCCAGCCCAGTTTGCCTGAGTGGAGGCTGCCTAACCCAGCCTGGATGCCTCCCACGGGCAGTGGCACCAGGAGGGCCTGGTAAACCCGGCCGGAGGCGTTTCTGGCACTGGCCACGCCACCTCCTTCCCCACCCTGATGCCATCAGAAATGCGGACACAGGGAGCTATGCACCCAGATGCCGGGGTGGCGACCCAGGCCCGCCGGGATAGGGTACTGAGGCTGGGGGTCTGACCCCACGCCCCGTGCTGCCTGGAAAGCTGAGCTTCTGGAGGCCGGGGGGTGTGGCCAGCGCAGGCGGCGCCCCGCCTCGAACCCGCGCCTCCAATGGGCACCCAGCCCTGTGCACGTCCTGAAGGACCTGCTTCTTTCCTGTGCGCGCCGGACACACGCGGTCCCCAACCCCCAGTCCCATGAAAGCAGCGTGTGAAGCAGGCGTCCATGTAGCAGCTTACCAAGTAAACAAACAGGCGTGTTTGGAGTCCTCCCAGGCTGTTACGGAATTAAAGGGGGGGAAAAAAAAAAAAAAGCACGTCTATTTTTATTTCTCTCCCCTGGGGTCTGAGTCAGAACATTCCCAGCATCTTTAATGCCTTCCAGGAAAGACATGCTCCTCACTCGAAAATCAACAGCAATGCTGAGATGGGGCAGAAGTCGCAGGCACCGTGTGAAAGGCCCCGGCAGGTCACTGGTGACATCCAGCCCTGAGCTGGGAATGGCAGGGACGCTACAACGAGATCGCTCTGGGCCCAGAATGTTCTGGAAGTCATCCTGACCGTGAGGTCCTGCAGGAGCTGGCCCTACTGGTTCTGACCGGCCAGGGCTCAGGAGGCTGGCCCAGCCTGCTCCACAGACACGCCCGCCGCCTCAGGTTCAGGACCTGGGGGCTGGCCACCCCCCAGGGCGCACCCCAGCTCTCATCGCGAGTCTAATGCTTAGAGCCCTGGTCCCCGGTGGTCCCGCAGCCACATCCCAGCTCTGTCCTCACCGCGCTCATCGGTGGTGACACCCTCGTTTGTTTGCTGTGGCTGCCGCCTGTCTCCCTGACACTGGACTTCATGCTGTGGGAGAGCGGGGACTTCGCTTAGCATAAAGGGCCAAGAACGGTGCCCGCACATATTAAGCTCCATGTCTTGCTGAAGAAACGGATTTAACCGGCTGGGAGAACGGGTCACCCTGGGCCCCGCCGATGAGAACACGGTTCCTGTGACCGTGGAAGGTGCTATCAGGCAGGCCCCGTGGGGAGGCAGCCTCGTCAGAGGGCCCAGATGCACCCCCTTTCTTCCCCAGGGATGGGGCTCAACCTTCTCTCAAGCTCTTCTGTTACACGTGGGCACGGGACCTCAGGAGGAAGTGAGTGGGGGAAGGCACATCATCACAGCCTGGCCTCGCTGCTCTCAGAAACACTGTCATCAGTCACAAAGGAGGGGACCAGCCAGGTGTCACAGCGCCTCCAGAACCTCTCTGGGTGCAACCTGCACATGATGTCCCCTTGGCTTTGAACAGCTGGAAGCTTCACGGAAGGCCTGGACTGCGAGGCTCTGACTTGTTTGGGACTTGATGGGAAGTCCTCAGTGCTGAGGCCTGGACATGGTTAGGGACTCTCTGCGGTCTCTAGAACAGGCCAGGTTCAGACAAGTAGACTGTGGGCCCATAGACAGACAGTTGAGAAGAAGGCCTCCTCTTTGCTCACAGCCAACCTGCTCTGGGGCTGGATTGCTTCCCCTTCTTTGCTTATACAACCAGGCACGGTTGTACAGTGCACAACCTGCCCAACTGGACACAGCAGCCCTGATACTGAACATCTGGGAGGGTAAAGCTGTAAGGAACTGGCAAGAAGAGGAGGATGCCCAAGGGCCCGGGCTCAGGGCAGACTCTGGGAACTAACCTATGTACCCATCAGTGAGGGATGGCAAGGCAGCTGTGAGGACTATTACTTTCCTCAACTCCCCAAACCACCCCATCCTTAGCCTCAACGTTCCTGTGCCTCCAGGTGCTGTTTCACACGGTCGGCCTGCCCCCAGTGTGTCTCTCCACACAGGTGCACATGTCCTGCCACCTGTTCCTTAGACCTCTCCTCAGCCCCGGGGCACCTGGGATGTTCGGGACCCACTCCTGCCTCAGGTCCTTTGCACTTCCTGTTTTCTCCCTGGACTCTCTCCCACATCTTCCCACAGCCAGTCCCGCCTTACTGTCAGCAGGAAACGCAACTTCCTTCGAAAGGCCCACTTGTCCATCCTGCCTAGGTCACGTGCCATCACGTGGCTGTTTACTATCCCTACCACGCAGCAACATCTCAAACCACCTTGTCCATGTTTTTACCTGTTTGTGGTTTCTCTCTCCCGTATGGGTGTCAGCCTCAGTGTGATGACGAGCTGATCTGCTGTGGTCACAGCTTTGTCCCCGGAGCCCAGGCACTGACTCCCCCAAAGTCTTCAGAAGGAGGGGAATTCTCCCACAAAAGTTGGGAACCAGGAGATCCTGCTCCCAGGAAGAAAGGACTAGAGCAAGCCAGTGCTAACTAAGCCAGGTGCTGAATTTGAGTGAGGAATAGAGACCCATTTCTGAGTGTGTCTTTGGGAAGCTCAGATTCTATAAAGAGGGGAGATGAGGGGACAGGGACCGGGGTTTACAGATGCCACATTCCAGGCCCTGCGTTAAAGGCTTCAACCATTTCCTTTAATCCTGCCCATAACCTCTGGAGTAAGGGTGGGCACACTCCTATATTTACAGCTAAGGAAACTGAGGCACAGAGAGAAGCCTGTAGCCCAAGTCACACACCACGATTAGGACTGGAATGTAGTTCTGACTCCAAAGCCCTCTTGGGGTTGACAGAGAAAACATGATGAGCCCAGCCATACAATGGAGGATAATTCAGCAAAAAAAAACAACGACACATGACAGCATGGATGGACCTTGAAAACATGATGAGGGGAGGCCAGGATAGCTCAACAGCTTGAGCGCTTGTCTTGCAATCACAAGGTCTGGGGATCGAATCCTGGCCCTGGCCTGTGCAAACCCACATGCTGAACTGTGACGCAACTGGTAACCACCGGGAAGGCGGCGAAGGTTCTCACTTCCCATGCGGGAGGCCCCCGTTTGGTTCCGCCTCGTGTGGCTCCACATCCACCTGTGTGGAATGAAACTATGTTAAAAAAAACTACTGACGTAGAACTATGGAGACTGCTCTGGGCCCCCATCCCGCTTCTCTCTCTCTTTGTCTCTCACCTTCTCTCAAACAATAAAAACAAATCTTAAAAATAAAGCAATCATGATATAAAGTGAAAGAAGCCAGGCACAAAAGGCACATACTAAATGATTCTGGTTGCATGAAATGCCCAGAATGGGCAAATCCATAGAGGCAGAAAGCAGATGAGTAGTGACCCCAGGCTGGGTGTGTGTGTGTGTGTGTGTGTGTGTGTGTGTGTGTGTGTGTAGGAAGATTGGGGGAGATAGCAAGTGGATGCAAGCTTTCTTTGGGGGTGGGAGTGGGCTATGTAAAATGCTGTAAAGTTGATTGTGATAACAGATGCAAAACTCTGAATATACTGAAAGCTGTGGAACTGGTCACTTCGCATGGATGGCTGTAGAGTATGTGAGTTATAGATCAAGGGAGCTGTCTAAAAAGAGATGGAAAGCTCATTCAACTGCAGGGGAAGCTACCAGGACCTGACATGAGGAGGGGCCCAGTCACGGCTGGTGTCTGGGCCTGGGGGCAGGCTCAGGGGGCCAGGCCAGGCTGGGACCTAAGCCGGGGCTCCATGGAACCAGAGAGAACACTGGGGTGCCCAGGGCCCCGGCCCCATCTGCTGTGGAGCAGTGCTGGGAGCCCGTCCTCGGAGACAAACGGGGTGAGCCGCCATCGCTGCAGAACAGATGCAGGCGCGCAGGTCCCAGCCGTGCCTCAAACGTGTCATTTTCCCTCCGGGAGCCGCCGTTTTCTTTAAACAATGGAGCTAGTAGCAGCACCTCCCTGATGGGGTCACCGTGATAACTCAATAATGCAGAGAAAGCGCCCAGCACAGCTCCTGGCCCACAATGACAACACGAATGAACTGATTTCACTGATCAGGGAAGTAACTGGTCTTCAATCATGAACAAAGATCTCTCTCCCTGAGACACCTGCCTTGCTCGCTTTTGTCCACGTAGAACTGTGGGCGGGAGCCAAGCTCCAGGGAATGCTATGTGTTGGCAGGAACTTTCCAGAAAATCAGGAAGCCTGAGCCGTCAGCTCATCCCCCAAACGGGCAGGCTGAGGGGTCATCCGCTATAAGGTCAATTGTCCGACAAAAGCTGGGACCCAAAGGGTTCCAGTTCCACTGGGGACACAGGAAGAAGGGCCAGACCAAACCTGAGCCATCTGAGTCAGCAGAAGCTTCTAGAAAAAGAGGGGGCCTCTCCCGATGATGGCCATTTTCAGAAATGGCTCCAGGGCGTGCAGACAGGGACGGAGCGATGGCATCTGGACCTGCCTGAGCCCCTCTGGCCGGAAGAGGCTGTGAGGCTGCTGAGGACCCCCACACGGGCCCGCAGTCAGCTGTGACCGCGGCGTCCAGGGGTATCGCATGTAGCTGGGTGAGCGAGGACAGGGTCTGCATCTGCACCCCACTGGCCTCCTGCAGAGGGGCCCTGGGGTGTCCCACTCCATGCAGGACACCTCCCTCCGCACACAGGCCTGCGGGGACCCTGTGAGGAAAGGCGGGGCTCAGGCCAGGTCCTAGCTGTGAGGAAACCCAGCTGGCACCCCCCAAAACCAGCCGCAGGGCCCGCGCTGGGGGTTGGGGGGCCACGTAAGGGCTTCAGGTCCTCCCCACCTGGACAGGAGCAACAGCAGGCGGAGCCACAGAGGCCGACGGAGGTGGAGGACAGGGGAGTAGGAAGCCCAGCAAGCGGTAGCCCCAAGGGGAGTACGAAGGAAACCTGTTTGAAAAACGCCGGCACAGTTCTGCATGGGCCTCTAGACTAGACGGCTACCCCAGTTCATGTTAACGGCGATGACTCCTATCTGGATACACAGACGGGCCAGTTACAAAACACTTTCAGGAAGTGTGAACGAGGAAAGAGGAGGAGGCGGGGGAGGAAGGCAAAGTGATGGGTGGGGCCCCTCCCCGGCTCCCAGCCCCTCCCCCGGCTCCCAGCCCCCAGGCTCCTGGCCGCACCTTGAAGGTCTGGGGTCAAGGGCTTCCGGGCGGCCCTGCGCCAGGCCCCGCACCAGCTGTCACATTCAGTGGAGGGGACACAGGTGGGCCGTGCTCCCCGGGAGCAGGACCAAATGGAGTGGGGTATGGCCCAGGGCAGGAGCTGCAGGCAGGAGGGCATCATGGGGGCCTCTCCAAGGCCCCAGGCCCCCTCTTCACTGTCAGGCCCACAGCCTCCCTGCCCCTTCTGCAAAACCCCCTCCTTTAGGACAGCCCCCGTGGGGAGCGACCAGGGCACCCCACAAGCCCGCTGGCCTGGCTTCCATCCTTTGCTGGGCCCTCCAGCAACTTCCGAATCAAATGACACCAGGGCAGCCAACTCTTTGCTCAAAGCCACCCCCAGCCCTGTCGCCCCTTGGACGGCAAGTCGGTGCGTGGGCCCCGCGTGAAATCATAAAGAGCTGAGCTGCCAAGGGCGTCCGCATTCCCGAGCTCCCCAAGTTCCCAGCCCACCGGGGAGGAGCTCAGCACCGCCACTCACACTACAGATGAGAAGCTGAGCAGAGCAGAGTGACTCGCTCAGGGCCACAGCTGGGATTTGAACCCCGGGAGGCTGGCTCCAGCGTCACGGGTCTCAGAAACCCTGACCGGAGACCTCCGAATTGTGCAGAGGAAGCCATGCAGCTCAGAGAGGGCATGCTACTGGAGGGCGTCACACAGCACACCGGGGAGGAGCTGGGACCAGAATCCAGCCCAGTGCTCTTGCCACCCACCGCTCACCTGGCAGAGAGGAGAGGATGTCTAACGTCTGCCCAGTGACAGGATGGGGCGGGTGGGAGGTGAGGGACAGCGAAGTCTCCACGTGTGTGCACGAGGTAGAAGAAAGAGGAGTCTGCCAGGGCCCCAAATCCCACCAGCCAGCCAGCGAGGCAGGACCGTAAGGGACGCCAGAGTTCCTACTTGTAGCCCCCAGGAGTCAGTGCCTCCTCACCAGCTCCTGCTGGGGGCGGGGGTCCTTCTGGAAGAGGCCCGCTGGGTCTCAGGCCATTTCTCGGTGCTGGGGAAATGCTGGTGGCGCCCGCTCCCTCCACAATAGCAAATGTCAGTCCGGTCTGAAAGGTCTGACAGCCCCGACCCCCTGACGTAGCCTTTCTGATGAGGAGCCCAGGGACAAGAGCCCCGGCTGCCCCCTCGGGAAACCTCCGTGAGCCTTTCAGCGGGGACCCATCTGCCCCTCAGAGCACCCCTGCAGCCCTGCACAGAGGATCCGCTTTTTAACCAATGACTGCAGTCAGCAAGGACGAGGACTGTGGAGACGGGCCCAGCTTCAGGCTGGGGGCTGGGCTGGGCTTCGAGGCCACCGTCAGGGAGCCTGGGAAACGTGCCCGAGGAGGCATGCCAGGCGGGGCTGGGTCACACAGCGGGGCTGAGCTCGGGAAGGGACAAGCCGTGGGTCTCCAGCAAAACCTCCATTACAGAGAGGGGCAGGAGAGAGAGGCAGGCCTCCGCGGTGCCCAGTCCAGTGTCTAGAATGTGCTCCAGGACAATGCCCAGAGGTGCTTGGCAGACATAAAAACGGGACATGCTAGGGGTGACAAGGAGAAGACTATGGGGCAAGAGCCTTCCAACCAGGCAAGGGAAGGCCACCCGAGGCTAGCTGGGGTCCCTCAGGGCTCCTACATCATGACGGCTGTCGATTGTCTCCATTGACGGTCTGATCTGCGTGCACAACACGGTCAAAGCACAAAGGTGGGACTGTCTTTGACCTTCCGTTCAAGATGGCATCTTTCTAGTGTGGGGGTCGGGGGTCACCCTAAGTGGGTTCTCCTAAACCCACTGCCCATCAGCAGTTGGCAGAGGGTACAGGGTCCATCTATCCAGCCCCATCAGGAGCAAGGCCCAGCGCTTTATATCAAACACTGACATCACCCAGAAGGAAGTCTGGGAGCTGAAGCAGGAAGCCTGTGAGTTGGTGACCTCTCCCGGGATCCTCGGGACCATACCAGCAACCCCACTGCAAAGCCGTTCTGGGGCCCAGCACAGAGCCCACGTGAGACAGATCCCCTCCCTTGAGTGGAAGCTTCTAGTGTCTGGCTGGGTGGGCGGTGGGGGGTGATACTGGAGACCTCCAGGGGTAAATAATTTAAACAGCCAGGCACCTACTGCTTCTGGCTAAGTGTTCAGACAATCCTCATTAGCGTCTTCTTTTGCCCAAAAAGGCCCTGAAAGTTTGGGTGAGGGATTCATATGGCTACACAGTATAAACGAAAATGCATGAGGATTGCAAAGCAAGCAAAAACGGGCTTTGCCCTAAAACACTCGGCTGTGCCAGTATCACCGTGGTTGTCCCAGTAACACCAAATACACACATGGGGCACACA